>JZKD02S1751378.1:14029-28905 GCA_000966675.3 Picea glauca
TAATATGATAACTCTCTACTACTTCCACCATCCTTGCCATGACTATTTAAACAGTCTTAGTCATGAAACACAAGGAGGTGAAATCTTTTACAAATCAACAATTGTCAAATTTATGTTGGGGCTATGAATGTTTCCCCACAGGGGTTTTTCCCTGTAAAAGCATCGATGTGTTGATCTTTGATCTAGTTGTGTGAGTGGTTATTGAAGGTTTTCATCCTTTGTTGGAATACTTGTGCTGTTGAACATGGTATGAGAGTGCATTTGTAGACCCACTCTCATTGTATATTGATATCTTAAAGCCTTGTTTATGCATCTCTAGTTTCTTCCATTTCCATACATTTTTGGGCCAATGGGACTATTCCATTGCATCTAGAGTGCTTATTTTAGCTAGAAACGCCTTTCGTTTCAATCGAAAATGTTTTTGTTTTCCCAAGATATGGCCATTTTAATTAGATCCAAAGGTATAAAGCTTGAATACATCGTTTAAATTTTTTACAGAGATAATATTTCGGTTTTGTTACATTTTTTTGTTTTTATTTTTATTTTGGGTTGCTACTCTTTTCAATCTATGTATGCTCTTTTCCTTGTGCTGTGTGTGATATCGAAAAATCAGAAAAAAAAAATTGGAAAGGGTTTTCATGTCTACGTATGATATTTGTCGTGCGCTCTATATGATCTCCATAAATCAGAAATAGAGGGAAATTTTTCCTTTTCCGGGTAAGCTAACCAAGATCTAACCCTTATTGTTGTCGAGAAGCAATTTTTTTTTGTGTGTGTGTGAATGCATGAAAATAAGTTTTTATTGAGCATGCACTCCAAGTTTTTCATCATCATCATCATCATCATCATCATCAACAACAACCCCAATTCTCCTTCTTATGACTATAATGTGTTTTGCACTGTCTCACTTGGTTGAAAGTTACTTTACTTAGTAATAGGTCTTGAGTTCAAGTTTGCTTTTGTTACTTTTTTTTAAAACTTCATGCATTCATTTTAAAGTGCATTTCACTTAATTATAAAAGTGAATCACTATTAAATAAATTTAATATTTAATTTTAAGTTATTTTTTTTGCATGCAACTTTCATTTACCAAGTAACTTCATTGTAAAAGTGATTCCTGCTTATTCTATAAAAGTGGGTCACTTCATAAGTAACTTATTTATAAGTGAGATTATTGGACAATTAGGATGAGTATCACCACATGCACCAATTTCTACTTGCCACATGGCTCTTTGGTTACCATTTAATCCTTTTTTTTTAAAAAGGCACAACTTTCATATCCGAAGTCTGTTTTCAATGCTGTTTTTTTTAAACAACCTATTTTTTCGAGAAATTTCCATCCATGCCATCAATTTCAACATTTAAATCCATATTCTCTGAATATTTAATATGAATTATCCTCATGATATTTTTCTTACCAGTACCAACTACTTCTCATTGAAATCCCATATGGATGATGTATTAAGAAGTAAAGGATTATACCAGATTACCTTGGAAAAAGAACAAGAACCCACTAATGATGAAAATAAATGTTGAACTTATGTTTATACTGAGAGGGGGGGGGGAGCGTGAATCAATATAATATTCTTTCTACTTTATTTAACCATTCATCAATCATTCATTAGCACATATAAACTCAAATCACAATGCATAGAGTTTAACGCGGAAACCCTTGCAGGAGAAAACCACAAATTTATAAATGGTTGTAGGTACCAACCTATTGTTACAAAGTTTGTAGACACCAATCTCCTTAGTTGAGCACCAACTCAACAAGAATTGTGTAGGCATCAACATACTGGAGACACTAATATCCTCAGTTGAGAACCAACTATGTAAGACTTGTATAGGCACCAACCAAATATCTTCATACATAGAGTACTTTTGACTTCACCTATATGCTTCATCCTTCATGTATTCCATAGAATCAACATGTTATTAACTTTCATGCTCCAACGCCTCTCTTTGCTTCATACCCCAGGCATAGATTCAAACCCTAGTCATATTTAGCCTTCATTCCCTAGAGAACCTCATAACATCATTCCCAGAATATAATCCCATAATTCTGCATCACAACCTCAAAATATCTTCCTTTGTAGCATCATATACCTTGGTCCTTCATAGTGCACCCTTAAAACTCCAAGAAAACTCCTCCTACACACCTTTAGATCCCCAAAAGACTCTTGATCTCCTCTTCCACACCTCAAATCTCTTCTACACAACTCAAACTTGATCTTCTTGCTTGGATGCTCTTCAAATGTGCACATTTATCCTATATTTATATTTTTTTTGTGCTCACTTTTGTGGTCGACCTGTAAAGAGTGGTTGGGTCATCCTAAAATTTTTGGCTGGGTTGTCTGATAGAAAAATTCATATCTCCTCGTTCCTAAGGAGTTAGAGGGAATGACAAATATAGTTGGAAAGGTATTTGAATACTATTTCCAACCATATAGCCTATGATCCAATTTGAGCTAGGTTTTAATAGTAAAAATGACTTCAAAGACAAGGTATCCAAACTAAGCATAAAAAATACAAAAACAATATTTCCAACAATCTCCATCTTTCAATATTTATCTTGGACATCTATAGCCCCCCCCTATATTCAACATCAATTAAAATAATATTCCCAACAATAAATTCAAATGGGCTAGTAAGAATGACAAAGCATGTGGACTAATTGGAATGTCCATCTTGTTTGATTTAAGGTTTAACCTTCAAGGAATAGATGGCTCAAATAAATCTTGTGAAAATATTGAAGATGTGTTTGGTATACACAATATTATTCGAGCCCACATGATAGAAAATAAATTAATGAATTTAAGTCCCAATGATTTTGCTTGCATTAAATAGTAATTATCTAAGTTCAAAACACTTAGACTTTTATGTATAGATTGCAAAATAGATCTGAAGGAAGACTATTGCATATATATTATTCTTTCTAAGCTTGGTATTGCATATTATGTGTTCGTATATACCTTTTATTCCAACAAAAAATATCTAGGGAGTGCTTATCAAAATCCCTCTCTTGACTCTTTTTTTGATGCTTTGATTAGAGAGAAAGATAAACTTGTGCACCTTGGAGTGATTAGAACTACAGGTACCTCCAAAAAATCCTTAGTGTCTTAGAAGAAAGATGCATCCAAGAATCCCAAGAAACAACATCCTTGCCACAACAACAAGCAAAACAAGGTTCCTAAACCCTCTAAGTTAGCTTTTGCTCCTAATGGTGACAAAGGAGAAAAATAAAAAAAAAATAAGAAGATTGGTGATAGAAATTGCAAATTTTGTGGGAAATATGGTCATGTGGAATCTAAATGTTTTAAAAAGATGGATGACTTAGAAGAAATGGTGAATAAGCACAACATCAATATTGATTATTCTTCTTCTCCTTCTCCTTCTTCTCATTGACATGCACTTTCTGCTTGTGTTTTCTTGTTCAATGAAATGTATTCTTCTTCTTCTCATGAGTGGATTATTGATTATGGAGCATATTATCATATGGCTAAGGATAAAGACATATTTTCTTCTCTAAAAGAATGTAACACCAAGAAAATATTTGTTGGTGATGATAGATCTCTTAATGTTGTAGGGTTTGTGTTGGTGCAATTATATGCATAATATATTAGCAAACATAAATTATCAATAAGGATTCATAATCAGTAGAGTTGATGCACTATATATGCCGATAACAGATAGGTTCCTATGTTTGTTTAGTATATCTTAGATAAGAAAACCATTTAGAAACCGACACACTTTTAAAAATAACAATCTTCACACAATTTGAAAGATGGAATAAAAACTCATAAACAAACAAAAGCTCTTGCTCAGGTGATGGATCAATTTA
Organism: Picea glauca; assembly: GCA_000966675.3. Lineage (NCBI taxonomy): Eukaryota > Viridiplantae > Streptophyta > Pinopsida > Pinales > Pinaceae > Picea > Picea glauca. Next base: position 17,871 of record JZKD02S1751378.1, read on the forward strand.
TTGAAGGCTTATGAAGGGAAAAGACGAACTTTGATTCTTTCTCCTGGAGCAATTAAACTAACAACAATTAACACTTTGCGCATTCGCAACATTCCATTATAGGTGCATGTAGAGTGAGAGATGGATGTCTTGATTGTGCATATGTTAGCAAGGTGTAATCTAATCAATTTTGGAAAAGAAATCTAAGTGTAATGAGATTCTCCATTAAATCTCATGTATGGTGAAAGATGGAGATCAAACTATCCGTGCATTCCACACTTTGCAACAAATTTGAATAGTGAAATCAAAATGAAATAACATGAAATCAAAATAACAGGTACATGAAATCAAAATCTACACTAACAATTTACAATGAGCTTACCAAGATGGATCGGTGGCCCTTGAGAATGCCAACATGGAATCTTTTAGATTAGTAGATGCTAACTTATAAGAGACACAAGATCACTGAATTCGAACTTCCATTAATCTTCAAAAAGTAGGTTTACAGAAAGAGTCTTTTCATGAATCCAATCTACATCATAACAATTCTCTCCAAGAACCAATCTTACATCATAATAATTCTTTTTTAATCTACATAATAATAATTACCCCCCTCTCATGAAGAGAGGGCACTCTCTTTTATACATGAGAGCTTTGAAAATAAGATAAACATCTCATAATTAGAGATCCACTTTTCTCTCAACCCATTTCCCATTATTACAAAATATTATCCCTTCAAATCCTCACACATATCTCTCATATATCTTGGATAAGATATGACAACCAAATCTCCATGATATTCTCCTTGGAATAGGCTTRAATTATCTCCTCAAATCTTGAAATGGTGGAGGAAGTATTCRAGAATTMTTTTGAATTAATCCTTCACATATTCGTACACATGACAAAGCTCACACATTTTTGAGATATATATGAAAACATGTCAATTTTCTAATATTTAATCTCAAATTCCCTTTTAATACTAAAATAAATGATTTGGAAAATAATAAGATTAAACCCATATTTAATTATGAAAATGGTATCATGAAAGCTTAATGGGGTGATGAAATGTGAAGAGTGATGAAGGGAAAGGTGGATGGAAATACGACATTTCTGAGTCCCAATAGTTTGGAACAATTTAGGTAGATAATGGTCATTTCAATGATGTATTATGTGTTCCAAGTATTTTCTGCAATCTTCTATCAGTATATCAGATCACTGATTCAGGTGAAGGTAAAACCGTATATTTTTCACCTCACCAAGTTTTAATTAAGGATTTAAAAGAACCAGTTCAACATCAACACAACAAAACATTGAGCTACACATGCAATTCATTAGAAAACTCATTCATGATTGAGTTATTGAAGTGTTATTTTCCCCTACAGAAGATAAAGTTGCAGAAAATTTCACAAAGTTTCTTATAGAAGTGAAGTTATCCAAACTTCGATCTATGTTAGGAGTTCAAGAAATTGTAATTAAGGGGGGATAGGCTCTAATGTCGCATTCCTTATATTATTGTGTTTCCTTTGTAAATACTTCAATCCAATCCCAATTTGTTCTTAAAGAAGGATGTTAGGATATTTAGACACTTGGGAGTTGGTCAAGATCAACTTGGTTTAATGTGTCATTAGGTAAAAGTTTGTTTCTTTAGTATGCATTAATATGCATATGCAGTTAGGAAATATGACGTTCATGATATGTTCTAGACATAGAGTAATTTGATGGCTCATATTATTTTCGATATTAACAACTACATTGATCCATGGCTTAACACTTGATTGGTTCATGATCTCTATTTAAAGAGAATGGAGGGTAGTTTGCTGATGATCGATTGTGAGAAACTCTCTTGTAAATATCTTTGTAATATTTTTTTTTTGCATTAATAAATTGATCCAAGTGGCCACATTGGTTGGGGACATGGATGTTTCCCCACAAGGGTTTTACCACGTAAAATCATCGGTGTGTTGATCTTTGATCTGGTTGTGTGATTGGTTATTGAAGGTATTCATCCTATGTTGGAATACCTATGTTATCGAACAATTCATCGTAAAAGTACCATTTAGTGTTGTGATAAAATGACTGGTATAGCATATATGTACATCAAAAAAGGATGCTACTCTTCAAGTTCACAAAATATTCATTAAACAACACTTTTAAATATGAACATGCCCTCAAATGATGATTTAAACACTAGTCACTATAATCATTCCACAAGACAACAAGAAATATGTGATGATGTACTAGCTCTATTGGTCATTTATAAAATTGGATATGGGGGTATAAAGACCATATCTAAAGGGTATTAGAAAATTCCAGTGTTGTCGCAATCCTTCAATGTAGGTCTGGCATAGAGATCATCCCACCAAACATCTTATCATAGACAATGTTAGGTCATTGATAGTTCATTGAAGGGGTTTGGGGTAGATAAATAGTATGGTGAGACAAACCAACAAAATTATAAGCCAATGATGCATTGAGGTGATAGCCACAACACCAAACTTTGCCTCTCTATATTCTGTAGAAAATGATGATTTAGATAGTGAATAGAAGATGTAACGTCCAACGATTTTTAAGAAAATTTTGGACGATTTTGATGGTCTATTTGGGGGATGCAAACACATGGAACAAGGCACACTCCAAACCTTGATATAAATACCTATAACATTGTAGATTTCAAACCTTCTTCCACATAGGACTTTCAAAAATGGAACAACAAGGCTACTTATCCAAGTTACGAGATTAGGGATATAACAAATAGGTTAGATTTGAATAAACTATGAAATATGCCCCTTAGGTTTGCCAAGGTATGGATAGTAAACAATAAAACCACTTGTCAAACCCTCAATTTCTAGCTAAATTTGGAAAATGTAGGATTGACCAACTACAAATCAAGTAAATATTTTTCAATGAGGCTCAAAGAAAATAGAAAATATATATATATTATTTTTTGGTTTTAGGGTGATTGAAGACAAAGAGAAGACTAGTGACTTAGAGGGATTATGGGGTCACCACTTCACATCTAAGTGAATACAAGTGTTTAGGATAGGGTAGTGTATATGGAACCTGGAGTATTTCCCCTCAAGTTCTACCTAGGTTTAGAAGGTTCCCTTCAAGGTTGCAATGGAGGATCGATCTATGGAGGAGACTTTCCCGATAATAACAAGGTGAAATCAAAGGACGGAAAAGAAAAAGAACAAAGCCACTAGACATACTACCTTAATGCATGAAAAAATAACTTTAATGATAAAATGGGAAGGGGACCTAACCTCCCTAACCTCGCATGTAGGTAGAATAATATATTTTCCATGTAATAAAGGATGGAGTTAGTCAATAAGGCCTATTTGATAAATGTGAACAAGTCAATGTAATAAGACTTAATATAATCTTTCACTTATAGAAAGATCTTCCTCTAGAGCATTCTTTAGAAGATAGAATTAATATAAATAAGAGTAGGAGGCATGATAAATATTTGTCTTGAGAATTATTGTAATAGAGTGTTTCTCTATTGGAGTTTTCCCCTCGAAGAGGAATGTTAACATTGCTTCCTATCAATAACAATATTCTTTTGGTTGTGGTTCTCTACATTTTATTGTTCCACTAATATTTTATGTAGTATTTATTTTTATGCTTAATATAATAGATCTGGTACCTAAGAATTGGTATCAGATCACTTTCCTCTATGGAAACTATGGGAATTGTTTTTCCAGGGTAGAGACATGTATTGTTGGCATCTTTAAAGGACAAAGATCTGTCACTCAATGGGTAAAACTACAGTGGGGAAGAATACACACAGGAAATACATATTGTTTCATGCAGTTTGTTGGAAGAAAACGTTTCACCTTGTTGGAAACCTTTGTGACCCCTATTGGTACCCCTCGACTAGTACTACATCAGAAAAAATATGTACACTTCCATCACTTCCACATACTAGAAGGTATATTGAGAGTCCCATATGTCTCCTAAAACCATCTCTAGATTATCCAATTGGCCACCTGACTGTTATAGTGACATCGAGAAAAAAACTCAGGAAGATGCTCTCTAGTACCTGGGTAATCAGGCAATACAGCTAAGGGTACGTTCGAGCCTTCTTAGTTGGTGCCCTGAGATATTGGGATGAGTACTACTATTCGACCTTGAATGTATATAGAGAGGTATAACATAGGGAAAACCCTTTTCTGTAGGAACCCTGTAAACCATAACCCCTGGGAAGAAACAAAACAAAAAAGGAATAAATGAGATATATTGTAGTGCAACCTTTCCTCCTGCATTCTAGTTGTGAAACTCCTACATAATTTATCCTGTTAACAATTTTCTCCATTCGTTACTGTAGTATTCAGGCCAAAGTATAACTCTACAGAAGTAGAAAAAAAAGGGTATAGTGGTCCCGTAAACACCCTTGTTTGGGACCTATCATGTTGGATTTATCTCTTCGCCCTAATCGTTGTGGTACCTATCACTTCTAAGAAAAAGAAATTTATGTGGAGCCCCCATCCTTCCCAACACCCTTATTTGACACCTATTCCATTGAATTCCTATTTTCAACCTGATCACCATGATATATATCATTTCTCCATCTTTATTCTGTGGACCCACTTTCCCTCCTGACACCCCTCATGCCTAAATGGCCACCACCCACAACCAATAGATCCTTCACATTCAATCCAAATCCAAACAACACTCAGAGAACATCTAGAGAATTACTTCTGACATTACTTCCACCAATTCCAAATTTGAAACCTTTGAGGCCAAATTTACGGGTGAATTTGCAGAAGATAAGGGTGAATTGGTCTCCCTCACCACCACTCTCAACCAATGGTTAAAAAATTCCCATGGCTCTCCCTCCTATGAACAACCTTCACACTATGAAGGTGAGTAATCTTCCCATAATGTGACATTTCATTCTAACTCCCTTCATCGTTACCCCCGTCTTCCAAGAGTTGAGGTGAACAGATTTGATGGCTCATATCCGACAGGCTGGGTCACTCAAATTGAACATTATTTCTCCTTGCATGGCATTACTAATGAGTTGGAATTTTATTTTTATGGTGTGCTCTATCTCGATCCTGAATGCGAGAAATGATGGAAATGGCATAGAAACACACACCAAAGGTATGTTACTTGGATACAGTTTGTTGCATATTTTTATGAACACTTTGACACTGACACACAATATTTAGGATGCTTGACCAAGTTGAAACAATATGACATGGTGGAAGAATTTATATCTTCATTTGAGAACTTGGCTTTCTAAATGGGGGGCATGTCAAATTCCTTCTTTAGGGAATGCTTTATCAGTGGCCTCAAGGATGAAATCCATGTCAAGGTCCTAATGGCTCACCCTCAAACTTGGTTGGAATTTACTCAATGAGCCAATGAAGCCCAATATATTCTCTTCACCCAGACCCGAAAACCCACCTTCATTCCTGACACTTGACCTACCAATCCTACCCCTCCTTCCACTCCTCTCAAGATACATAAATTAGCTCGGGCATAAATGGTTAAATGCCAACTCAAGGATCTTTGCTATAATTTTGATGAAAATTATTTTTGGGGGCACAAGTGTAAGGAGCGAAAGATTTTTATGGCCATTTTTGAGGATGTTGTTGATGAGGAGACCTAATTTTCTTTAATGGAAGACCTACCCTCAACCGATGCCCCTACTCCACCCTCTAATCCACCAAAATTTGAAACATTGATTTTGATGCATGCCCTTTGTTACACATTATTTTCATTATCCCTACGACCGTTAATGATGTAAACCTATCTGTAGTCTTCAGAGGGGTCAGTGGCCTGATTTCCTGAAGAAGGAAGGGAGAAGAACTTTTCCTGACAAAAGAAGTTGAATTTTCCTCTGTGAAAACCCTATTAAAGATGATTTTCGCATGATGCACTATGGCTAGGGTGCAAGAATGCCTGATTCTCGTAGGATGCATCATAGCTGGGTTGCGATAGGTTCGTAGGTTGCTATATAATCAAGGTGCGAGAATGCTCATACGTGGGAAAAACGAGCATATTCTCGATGCTTCTAGAAGGAGAAGATTCCATGGTGAGGTGGCATCTGAATGGTTTGGATCTTAATCGCTTTCATGATTTAGTGGGATCATCCTAACCTCCTCACCTTATCCTCTTCAAGTTATAAAAGGAGAGGAGCTCTCATGGAGAAAAAACTTGGATTTGGCTTGGAATTATTAGCTTGGTTAGAGTGGCTTTGAGTTTTGCCTTCATCAAGATAGATTGTGAATATTATTAGATCTATACTCTCAGAATTATTGGAGTGGAAGTGTGTGGAGAACGAAGGAAAGTTGGAAGGGACCTTACGACATCAAGGCCATGGTTGTAATCTCTCTTTCACATTTAATATGATACAGTAATATGATTCTTTCCTATAAAACTTATTGTGTTTTATTGTATGATTCCTTGATCACATACATAGGTTTATATTGAGTTTATGCTATTACTATCACTTTGGTTGGTTACATTATTTTGTAGGTTCATCATTGTATGAGTGTTGGAATGGAGCTAGGATGGAGATGGTGAGAGGAAGTGACACTTAAACAATATGTCACTTGTCCCTCTTTAGTTAGTAAATTCAATATCTAAAACTTAAGGAAAGCGTCATATTCTGGTGTGTTTTGTTCTAGATCTAGGTGGATCTAGTGAGATCAGTGTTATCGGACTAATCGGTAGGTGCAGACACTAACAGATCTCCCTAGATCCACCTGGATCTAGAACAAAACAGGACAGGACATGAATCTTTCTCTAAGTTATGACCATTGAATTAGCTAGTAGGGAGGAACAAAGTATGATGTAAGTTGGACTGGACACAGGGAAGGCTGACACAGAGAGAATGGAAAACTGCAAATGGCCGACTCAATAGAGGTTTCAAACTTCTCTTGAACATATGAACGACACGACCAATGATTTGACAACATTGACTCAGAGACGACGCAAGGTATGTAGCAAATCGAATGAGAGACAAATGGATTTCCCAAACCGGCTTCAAATAATGAATAGGGGGGTGTCATGTTCAAGAGAGACACTTACTTCCAATTAATATGAATATGAGAACACATCCCTTTCCCAAATTTTCCCCCACCATTTCTGGCGAGTACCTCTTTATTTTTACGCAAGCTTGAGGAGGATAACATATGATTGTTGATATAAGCTCATCCTTCGGATGAGTCCTTCGAAGTATTTTTAACGAACCCTAGGAAGGAGTGGTTCGGTCCCATTATGGGTATGTCGATGTTTGTTTAACGAGTCAAAAGATAGAAAGCTTGAAGGTTTTTCATGATTATAGAGTCTGGAAAAACACTTAAAATAGAACTCTCTTAGTTCCTTTTTCATAAAATAGTCTGGTGAGACCGAAAAAGAGATAAATTATCGCCCAACAGACGCTTTCTTCAAATAATTTATCGAGCGTGAAAATAGCAAGGTCGCTCGGCTATCGTTTCATGTTTAGAGAATCTGAAAAGAGCTTAAAGAGGACTCTAAGGGGGTTCCTTTTTCGTATAACCTTGTTGAGCTTGAAAAAGTGATAAAAGTGTGCTCGATCACGTTCTCATATATTTTCGAGCGTGAGAACGGACAAAGACCAAGCTCGAGGTTTTGTACAAAAACCATAAAAAGCAATCAAAACATGCGATGAAGAAGAAAAAATATCCGCATCCCTATGCATGAACATCAAAGCCATTACGCTTGCAAAAGTTGTACTCAAAAGGGCATTAGGCATTAGGTTTTAATAAATAAATTATTATGAAATCCAATAACATGGTAAAAGTAAATATAAAGAAGTAAAAACTCTTTTTACCATATCATTTTAACTTTACCACTATTTGAGCCCAAAAACCCTCTTTTACCCTTGAAATTCGGTGTCAGATTGCGAGAGTTACGAGCATCCATTCGACGAACCGTCAACGACAGTGAGGTAGGCTCTTTTTCCTCTACTTTTTCATGGTTTAATTTGTCATTTTCATTGGAAAAAAACACCGTTTTGAGTTGGTTTTGGGGGTTATTATTGTGCTCAGCCATTCTCGTAGGTGAGCTACATGGGACCTGCGAGAATGGGTCATTATCGCAGGTGAGCCCAAAGGAGTCTGCGAGAACCTCGCACTGTGCCTAAAGGGCACCTACGAGAACCGCAAAGTGTAAAAGTTTTTTAAAGTTTTGCTCAATGAAAAGATACCAAATGTTGAATAGAGTTATTAATCTTCTTCTTGTGCTTCTTATGCAGGTATTTGGTCATCACCATGGTTCTGGAATGGCACAAAAGGGAGCACGAAGAAGATAATGCCATTGCCGGAAATCATCCGCCCATCGTTGTTGCTTTGCGAAACTGTGGTTTTATGAAGTTCTTTCGTATCCTGGGCATGAGGGCCCAAGTCAGGTTATTGGAGTACCTTGTGCATATGTGGGATCTCGATCAACAAGTATTCCATGTAGGGGTCCACACATTGTCCTTGGATATTGAGGAGATTTACTTCTTGACAGGACTGTCACAGCGTGGGTACCATGTGAAACTGATTGGTAATAGAGGTGGTGGGCTGCCTATGAGTGAGTATTGCCATTTGCACTGTGTTCCAGAGGAAGAGAGGAGAAAAGGAAAAGTAGCTATTTGGGGAGTGCGGGATTTGACCCTCTGCACTATTTTGTTCACCATTTCTCGTATGGCTGGGAGCTCCACTCCTCACATGGCTCTCCAGATCTACTTTCAGTATGCCATAGAGTGTACTGAGCCTCGGGTTTTTAATTGGGCAGATGCAGTGCTTCGTAGCATGAAGAGGCAGTTGACCAAATGCAGGTGAGGTAACCTGAAGCAATTCGGGTATGGGTCTTTGTTGGTGTCCTTCTTCCTTGAGAGGGTTCCCTTGCTGAGGCTGCAAGTTGAGTGGGATTTACCGGCCCCAACAGATTCAAAAATGCTGAGATGGTGTCAGCTCATGGCCCGACACGTATATAGACCAATTATCAAATATGATGATACCTTCTTCGACTGGTTGCGACCACAGATGCTGATGGTCGACGATTATGCTTATGTTGGGTTGGATTTCCGAAAAGATCCGGACTTGACCCTGCCTGAGGGCGCTCAATGGGGGGAACTTGGTAAGAAGTACACATTTTCTCTTTTTAAATGTTTTTTGTGAATTTTATCATATGCAATTGTTTTTTAATGTTCATCCAAGGTCTAAATACAAAATTCTTTTTGATGACACAGATGTGGGACCCTATTGACCTCCTGGTACTTCTCCTATTTAGCGGCGAGGAGAGGTGGCGCCAGTGCCACGATGGGACGTCGAGGATTATGAAGTGGTGGAACAAAACCTAGAGGATTTGACAACAGATATTCTAGACATGCCCCTTGGAGAGGTTCCACGACGTTATCAGCGTCACACAGTAGGGGTGTCAGAGTCCATTGGCCGACTGCTTCTTAGGGTTTCCCGGGTAGTCGTGTGTTACCGTGAAGATCATCCATGACATCACTTTGTAGAAGCTATGAGCTTCAAGTTTTGAAATTTTGGTCCTCGGACAAAATGTTTTGTAAAAACTCTTTTGATCGTTATATATACATACGGCTTCTACCGGTTTATCTTGTGTTGTGTGAAAATTGATGTGATTGATTTATAAATGATCCAAATGCCTGTCTAATACATAGTTAGACAATGCATCAGTTAATGTATTTAGACATCTAGGAATATGTTGATATTCAATATAATCAAAATAATGTTCCAAGAGGCAAATTTGCAAATACACCCATAACAAAGTAGGACTTCAAATAGTATAGACATTACTTAACTGTAGTACTACAATCTGTGAATCGAGTCACAAAACCAAATGACGGATTCCGAGCGAGATAGCATCAATCAACAACTCGATAACGGTGCTATACTCTGCAATATTTTTGGCCACACAGCCGAGACACACACCTCGTAAGGAGACAAGTTTGTTTGTAGGGGCGTAAATTTCCCATGCAGCAGAAGCAAGGTTCTGAGTACTACGACTAGCACCATCAGGAAATCCAATGTAGGGTAGTGAAGACTCCGACATCTGGAAATCAAACACAATGTCACATAAGGGTAGAGACCAGATAACGACAAAAACAAGCTACATTAACACACAAGAAGTATGATACAATAAAAATACAAGTACTCATGCACAAGTGATTTTATGCATAGTACTTCTTCAAGTACAACCCATTCTTGGGTTCACTCAAAGGGATACCATCGTAATCTACTAACTCATAAGCCCCTTTTTTCCAACACTCGTCTAATGATATAAGGACCTCGCCACATGGCTTCGAATTTTCCAGCTCCTAGCATATCTCGATCTTGTTCATAGAGGAGAACGAGATCTCCTTCAAAGAAAACGTGAGGCTTGACATGTTTGTCGTATTCGGCCTTGACATGTTTTTTCTGAGTTTCTATGACTAGGGTAGCATCGCGTCGAGTTTCGTCTAATCACATAAGATACAATAGACGTTCTTCCTCAACAGAAGTGTTTGGTAGGAGTTCAACAACTAGTTTTAAAGAGGGTATCTCGCATTCAATCGGGAGAATGGCTTCCAAACCATAGACTAACCGGAAATGTGTAAACCTAGTAGCGGACTTGATGATGCAGAAGCATCGCCAAAACATCAAGCGAGGCAGTGCGGAAGCGGAGGACAACTGGACAAGCCAACACAAATTTTGAAAACACTTTGGAATTGTTGCACAAATCTTAAATGAGCCATTAAGATGAGGCGCACTTGTATATTGTAAATGGACCTTGAGAGGATAGCTCTCATCCTTAGTAGGTAGATGACATTTAAAATAGTTAATGTAAAGTATATAGAATTTAATTCTAGACTAGACAGTTGTAGAGCGCAAGAGGGAAACGGGATATAGACACCCTCATTGTGCATTGTAACATTATTCGGAAGAATTTGGAGCAATAAGAAGCAGAGATCTGTGTAAAAACACCCATGTACAGACATTTGAATTAATAGAAATCTTTGATTCAAATTCATGGTTTGTGTTGTTCTTTGTGTATTGGTGCTGAATGATAGGCTCATGAACATTTGCTT
>JZKD02S1751378.1:28915-50031 GCA_000966675.3 Picea glauca
TCTTTCACCAATTCTCCAATGAATCTTGCTTAACCTTTTCCATGAGAATTCCATCAATATATAGGAGAGGATGAGATGGTTACTTGGATAAGAATGATCCCACAATATCAGGGAACCCAGTAAATAGATAACCATTCGAAGCCAACCCATTCTCTAGAAGATTCCCTTCTAGAACCATCGAGACTTCATCTTTTTCCAAGCTTTAGAACAAGTTCGCACCCTAGCTATGTAGCACAGTGCGAGAAGTTCGCACCCTAGCTGAAGGTAGCCTGCGAGAATGGGTCATTCTCGCACCCTAGGATATAAGCAACCTGCGAACTCTCTTCAAAAATATGTTTTCTAGGAAGAGATGAATGCCATTTTTCTCAGGAGAAAGTTCTTATGAGGAGCCTGAGTACACCATCATCAATACACCATCATGATGACCAAAATCATGGGTAACAATCAGTTAGTGTCCGCACCTACCGATTTATCCCATAACAAAATTGGCGACTCCACTGGGGAACAAATTGTTTCCTAGTTAGTCTAGTTTCCCTTTCTTTGATTTCTTGATTTCTGGTCGTTGAGTCTATGGGTGATCCATCCAGAGTCTTTGGATCTGAAAGGTCACTTAGACTCTTTGTCTTTTTTCCAAATTCTCTTTGATTACAGACATTCCCGCACTTCACTTGTATATAGCCTGCGAAAAACGTTGATTTTTGCACCTCACAGTTAAAACCAGTGCGGCATTTTCGCACCCTACCCTTGCTAGCCTATGAAAACTATTGATTTTTGCATTGTAATATACTACTGGCTTGTGAACTTGTTTGTAAAAATTTTTGGATTGGGTTTTGTCATCTTTTGATGCCCAGTTTTGCTTTGATCAGCTGGATTGAACTTTTGGAGCCTATATTGATCTGTTTACATTCTGCTTGGCATTCTTTGAGTTTCTTTTAGCCATCTTTGCTTTGTTTGGTTTTGAAGGATTAGTCTCTGTCTTTGAGTGTATTTCAATTACAAAGCATTTGTTTTCTTTAGAATTGTTTAGGGAAAGATCACATTTCTTCTGAATAGTTCGCTTTAAAAGAAAATTTTTAGTTTGGGTTTCTTTGTTTTAAGAAAGTTCATTATTGCTTTTAGTGAAATTTTTGAAACAAAAAGTTTTAATTTCTTTCTTTATATTAGATTGGGGGCATTCTTGCATTTGAAGTAGCGAAATTGCATGATTCTTGGCATTTTTTGGTCTGAAATTTTGAAAAAATTTCCCCCTCATGGCCAGGGGGGCCATGAATCATGTATTGGTGTACAGTCTATTTTGCTCATTTATTGAGAATATTGATATTGATGAGTTTAATTGGATTTTGGGACATTGTGCATCTGTGAATGATAAATGTTTTCTCCTTCTCGTAGCATAGATTTCATCGAAATGAAAAGATTGCATATTCATCTCTTTTCATAACTTTCGAGTCGATCAAAACAACATATTGTCCACACCATCTTCCTTTTGAGTAACAACAACCTTAAAAATGAAGCGCCTATAAAAATTGATTAGACATTTTTATATTTTCTGGTAGCAAACCTACATTAGATTAGTTGTAGGGCTTTGGAATAGGTGTGAAAGATAACTTTCCAAAGCTACAAACAAACATAGTATCTTGTGATAGGGAGAGTCAAATCCACTTACACATTTTGTCCTGGGAAGCCCTTGTCACACAAGGGTCAATCACGAGGTCGCATTGAGACTGGTAGAGTTACTCACCCTACTTTGTTGGTCTTGGTGTAGAGATTGTGCATATTATGGGGGTCACTTGAAGGTATACCCACAATTGTGAGTGGAAGCCTTTCGAGTTGATTTCGAGCTAGATACCCTGCCTTTGCGTGTGGATCAGACTGTCGACTATTTCGCCAGGCATCACTATAGTAATTGGTAACCTTAGTCGCCTATCTCTCTAGGTCCTTTAGACAAGGTGACTATGGAGGGGCAAGTCTTAATGGTACCTGAAATCAACATTGGCCAAACTCACTCGGGCTCCTTGGAGGGTATACCCACGATTATGTGTGGGAGCTTGCACTAGGGTGTAAGTCCATTAAGCATGTCATCAATGTAACTTTTCCACCCACTCTATCTCAACCCCTTCTTACTTTGTTCCTATGGTGTTGGATTTCATCACAAACTAGTGTGCTCATTGTGAGAAGGTTTTGTTTGCTATCTTGCTTACTAGATTTTTAACGTGGGTTGTTTGTTTTCCCTAGCGGACTCTAGATTGGATTTTTATTTTTATGGCGTCAGTTCTGGAAATGACCAATGAAGGAAATCCTTTTCCAGGGGAACCTTTTGTTTATCCTTCTTATGGAACCATCGGTCCTCCACATATTGCTACTTTGAGCTTTCCAGGTCTCACATTTGGATTACCGGTATGGTTGTTTTCCTCGCAGGTAATCCACAATGCAGTTAGTGCTTCAGTAGAACGCAATCCCCCACAAGAGCATCAACCTCATGTTGATCCTTCAACTTCTTCACCAGTAAAGTCTTCTTCGCCTTCTTTTCTTGCAAGGTCTCCTTCTGTTTCATCTTCTTTGTCGACTGAAAATTCTGAAGCTAGTAACCTAATGAATAAGAAGAAGAAGAAAAGAAAGACTAAGAAGAAGAAAGATAAACAAGGGTCAAAACCTCCAACCATTGTCAAACATGTTGGAAAACAACCAGTTACTATTACTCGTGTTGGGAGTGTTGAAGATGTCAAGATCACCCAAACAATTCATAAGCCCAAGTACCCTTGCAGGCTTTGTAAGGGTAGCCATCTTCTTAAGGATTTCCCTAGTCTATCCAAGGTTATAGAAGTATGGTCTACACACCCTAAACAACCCATGTCGTCAGCCTCTGAACAACATGCTGATGACCTCCCGTCAACTAGTCACGATACCATTGGGAAGAAGAAAAGTAGTGTCAAGTTCCTGTGTATGTTATGCAAAGGGAGTCATCTAAGTCACCTTTGGCCTCGTATGGACAAAGCCTTGAAATTGCTGGAAGACATGATTGTTTCACAGCCTCAACTCCTAGCTGCTTATCATAAGATTTCTCTCAATCCCCCTATAGTTGATGGAATGATCACTTTGGACCCTTTGTCGATCAATCCAATCGATCATGTCATCAATCTGGTCACATCCTTAGTTGAACCAGTTGACAAAGTAGTTGATCCGATATCATCCTCAGTCAATCCCGCTCTCCCCTTAGAGAGTGAAACTAAAGTGGTCGATCTGATCCCATCCTCTATCAATCCCACTCTCCTGTTATAGAGTGTCACCCAAGTGGTCGATCCGTTTCCACTTGTCGACCCCATTCTCCGCTTGGAGAATGCAACCCAAGTGGTCGATCTGATCTCATCATCAGTCAATCCTAATCTCCCGCTAGAGAGTAAACCCGATATTGCCCATGCTTTTCTCGTTGATACAAAATCTACCATGCCAAGGGATATTCCTCCTTCTCTCGTGGAACCCCCTCCAAGTTATGAGGCCATCTATTTCAATTGGGGTATGCTAACTAGACCTTGTCTTCCCTCTCACATTCCTTTCCAGATTATAGTACAACTTTGTGGTTGATGCGTTCCTCAGACACTGATAGATGAAGGTGTGTCCATTAGTATTTTGTCCTCTTTTGCTTGGCAAGCTTTGGGTTTTCCTCAGCTTGTGCCGGTTATGCAGAATTTGTTAGCTTTTAACAGAAGAACCAGTCAACCTTTAGGGACCCTCCCTCAGTTTCCTATAACTTTGGGAGGGAAAACTGTATTTATTGATGTCATGGTAGTCCAAGACCCCTTGGATTTCTCTTTTCTCCTTGGGAGAGACTATGTCTACGCCATGAAATCTATTGTGTCCACTCTTTTTCGTGTGATATCTTTCCTACACAATGGAATAATTGTGACTATTGATCAACTTTCATTTGTTGGCCCTGACTTGACCTCGATGACTCCCTTAAATGGTTCATATATGCAGTTGGTGTCACCCTTGCCACAGGTCAATTATGTGGCATTGTATCCCATGGATTCAACTTCTGGTGACTTAGATCTGGTAGTTGACATGGTTATCTCTTCGATAGGGTCTTTAGAGCTTGATCTCCTTACCCTTGTCACAAATCTTGACATGTGTTCCTTCTAGAGTGTGTTCCTTCCGACTAGTGAAGATCTCTTGGAAGCCATGACCGAGTTTTGTCCCGTGACATGGTGTCCTTCTGGAGCATTGTCCTCTTGGAATCCATGATCAAGAAGACTTCGAGGATAGTTTTTGCATATCTGAGGAAACCTCATTAAAAAATGAAACGTAGGTCTTTGAGCATTTTTTTTTTATTTCAACGTAGGTTACGAGCATAGTTCTTGTTTCTGTGTCAAGCTCATTAAAAAAAAATGAAATAGTTTTTCCCCCTCTCTATTTGGATCAAGTCCTTCGTCTAGTATTTGAAGCTTCATTTCATTCTCCTTTGCAGTTGGATGAAACGAATCTTGGGGGGCATTTGCCTCAGCCTCTAGACTTCATGCTGAAGTTGAGCCACTAGTTTCTTAAGCTAAGGGCTAAGTACCAACCATCCCTGGATAATGCTTTGGGAAGTTCAAGCATAGTTTTTACTTTGGTTCAAGCTTGTGTAAAAATGAAACCACCTACCTCAAGCATAGTTTTTCACTGGTTCAAGCTTGTGTAAAAATGAAACTAGGTTCAAGCATAGTTTTGATTAGTGTGTAAAAATGAAATCTATCCCAAGCATAGTTTTGTTTTGTTTTAAAGCTTGCGTAAAAATGAAAACAATCCTGAGCTTAGTCTTTGTTCTTTCTCATGCTCGTAAATACATGAGAATAAGTTACCGAGCTTAGTCTTAGTTCTTCCTCATGCTCGTAAATCAATGAGAATGTAACCGAGTATACTTTTATCACTTTTTTGGACTCGTAAAGGTTATACAAAAAAGGAACCCACTAGAGTTCCATTTAAGCTCTTTTTAGACTCTCTAAACATGAAAAGATTGCCGAGCGACCTTGTTCTTTTCACGCTTGTTAAAGTATTTGAAGAAAAAAATTGTTGAGTGATATTTTATCTCTTTTTCGGTCTCATTAGACTACTTTATGAAAAATAAACTGGGAGAGTTCTCTTTAAGTGTTTTTCAAACTCTCAAAATATGAAAAACCCCCGAGTTGTCTATCCTTGGACTCGTTAAAAAAACATCAAAAGACCCATATGGGACCGAACCACTCCTTCTTAGGGTTCGTTAAACATACTCTGAAGGACTCATCTGAAGGATGAGCTTACATTTCAAGCATATGTTATCCTCCTCAAGCTTGTGTAAAAATAAAGAGGTAATCGCCAAAAATGGTGGGAGAAAATTTTGGAAAGAATTGTGCCTAAACCTGTATTCCATGGAAGAGTCACTTTTGAACATGACACCCTTTCACTCACTTTGTGTCTAGGTTGGAAAATCCACTTGTCTCTTGATCATACTCCTTTAAGATTACAAATTGGTCTGTGATCCCTGTTGTTGAGTCATTTCTTCCAAGATAGTTGTCGTGTCGTCAATATGTTCAAAGAGAAATTCAACCTGGAAAGAATTCTATTGCGTCAGCCATTTCTATAGTCCTTAAAGCCTTCTATTGCATATGCCATCCCTGAGTCAGTCCTGAATCACTTGTTAATATGATCTACATCAAATCTTATTACTTGTTTCGCATCATTGATGTGGGATACATTAAGGCCCTCCTGTGACGAGTCTTTTCCTTTCAACTTCAACTCATTATCCAGGAATTAGACTTAGAAACTAATTGGTACCTTGGAACTTGCATGCATCAATGGCAGGTTTCCTCGATTTCGACAGTGGGTTTTCATTATTGACTCCTGATCGAGAGATTTCACTAATTGTTCGACTTCAGCTCATTAATTCACATTCATTGGATTGTACTAGTGTACCTTGGGATTCGTTGACATTAATGGTGATTTCCCTCGCACTTGTTAACGGTATTCATTAATGACCGGTAATCAAGTGGTTTCTACCATGTTCAACTTCAACACATGTATTCACATGGTTAGATTCGTACTATAGAGTGATAGAGATTGAAGACCCTGGGTATCCTCTTTTTGGTCCAGGTTGCGATGGAGTATGTATGATTTGTATTTGACACATAGATCCATTTTGTATGTCGTGTGGCTATGTTCAAATTTGAGTCTTTAACACATAGATCCACAGTGTATTTCTGGTGGCTATGTTTAGATTTGAGTCATATTGGTATGGATCCACAGTGTATGTTTGGTGGCCATGACCTATCTTACTTGACATGGATCTTTGCATGTCAAAATTTATGATTTGATTCATTTTTATTCTAAGTATGGGAATGCCTACCTCAGTGATGATATATTATTGTACTGCATTTCCTTGTTTGTTGGCAGGTTTCCAAACGACTGTTCCTTGTTCCCTACACACACTCAACAAAGTATTTCAACTATCACTCTGTTCTAACTTCATACTTTGTGGGGCTCTCTGTTACACATTATTTTCATCATCCCTATGACCGTTAAGGATGTAAACCTATCTGTAGTCTTCAGAGGGGTCAGTGGCCTGAGTTCCTGAAGAAGGAAGGGAGAAGAACTTTTCTTGAGAAAAGAAGTTGCATTTTCCTTTGTGAAAACCCTATTAAAGATGATTTATGCATGCTGCACTATGGCTAGGGTGCGAGAATGCCTAATTCTCACAGGCTACACCATAGATAGGTTGTGAGAGGTTCACAGGTTTCTATATAAGCAGGGTGAGAGAATGTTCATATGTGGGAAAAACGAGCATCTTCTCGATGCTTCTAGAAGGAGAAGATTCCATGGTGAGGTGGCATCCGAATGGTTTGGATCTTACTTGCTTTCATGATTTAGTGGGATCATCCTAACCTCCTCACCTTATCCTCTTCAAGTTATAAAAGAAGAGGAGCTCTCATGGAGAAAAAACTTGGATTTGGCTTCGAATTATTAGCTTGGTTAGAGTGGCTTTGAGTTTTGCCTTTGTCAAGATAGATTGTGAATATTATCATATCTATACTCCCAAAATTATTGGAGTGGAAGTGTGTGGGAAATGAAGGAAAGTTGGAAGGGACCTTACGACATCAAGGCCATGGTTGTAATCTCTCTTTCACATTTAATATGATACAGTAATATGATTCTTTCCTATACAACTTGTTGTGTTTTATTGTATGATTCCTTGATCACGTACATAGGTTTATATTGAGTTTATGTTATTACTATCACTTTGGTTGGTTGCAATATTTTACAGGTTCATAATTGTATGAGTGTTGGAATGGAGCTAGGATGGAGATGGTGATAGGAAGCGATGCTTAAATGGTATGCCACCTGTCCCTCTTTAGTTAGTAAATTCAATATCTAAAACTTAAGGAAAACGTCATATTCTGGTGTGTTTTGTTCTAGATATAGGTGGATCTAGGGAGTTCAGTTAGTGTCACACCTACCGATTTATCCCATAACACCCTTACTAGCTTCTCTTCTACCCAAACCCTTGAACTCATTGGGTACATTAAGCACATGAAGGTCATCATCCTCATTGACAGTTGAAACACCCATAATTTTATTCATCATCACATTTCCTAGGAAGTCAATTGTTATATCCGTGCTGTCAACAATTTTCAAATCATGATTTCCAAGAAATGTGGTGGGCATTGTGAAAATGTGTGCCTACAAATTGGTCAGTACCAATTGAAATATCATATGTTTTCTATCAACATGGGTGGTTGTGACATTGTGCTCGATGTTGAATGGTTACACAGTATGGGGCCCATCCTCATGGATTTTAAGGAATTAAATATGCGATTCCAATAAGAGGGACAACAATTTAAGTTCCAAGGAATCACAGTAGGCTACCCTAAGATAATTAGTTCCCATCAAATGAAAAATCTCCTAAAAAAAGGTCATTTGGGAATGATTTTCCAGCATTCCATTCAAACAGTCAAGACACCTTATGCGCATCTTGACCTCCAATATACCCTCTGCAAAAACCAAGCCATTTTTTCCACTCCCCATGGACTTCCCCCTTCCAGTGGTTTCCATGATCATTCCATTCCTCTAGTACCGGGTAGTGTTCCTCCCAATGTCCTTCCTTATTGTCATCCCTTTGACTATAAAAACGAAATTGAGAGAAATGTTCAAGAATTGCTCGAAGTAGGTTTTATCCATCCTATTACCAACCCCTATTCCTCTCATGTGGTCATGGTACTCAAGAAAGAAGGCACTTGGCACATGTTCCTTGAATTTCGCACCCTCAACAAACTCACCATCAAAGACAATTTTCCCATTCCTGTCATTGATGACATGTTGGATGAGTTGAATGGTGCTCAGTACTTTACTAAACTTGATCTTCGTTCTCTCTACCATCATATATATATGAAAGAGGAACACATTCTCAAAAGTTCCTTTAGAATTCATGAGGGTCACTATGAGTTCTTGGTCATTCCCTTTGGCCTATTTAATGCTCCCTCCACTTTCCAAAGTCTCATGAATCATGTTTTCCATCCATTTCTTCGTCATTTTGTCTTAGTTTTATTTGATTATATTCTCATCTATAGTAAAACTTGGGAAGCCCATCTCTCCCATGTGGATCAAGTTCTCCATCTACTCTCTCAACACAAACATTTCCTCAAACAGTCTAAATGTGCCTTTGGATCCTCTAAAGTGGAGTACATGGGTCATATTGTCAGAAAAAATGGTGTATGGGTGGATCCTAAGAAAATTGAATCTATGAAGGATTGGCCTTGCCCTAAAACTCTTAAGATCTTATGTGTTTTTCTGTGTTTAACAGGGTATTATCACAATTTTTTTCAGAATTATGGAAAAATTTCTGCACCTCTCACTTCTCTCCTTAAAAAGAATGCTTTCACTAGGACTCCAACCACTGATCTATCCTTCCACACCTTGAAAGAGGATATGTGCACTAATCTAGTACTGGACCTTCCCAACTTCACAAAGACTTTTTTCCTATAATGTGATGCTTCATGGGAAGGAATTGGGGTAGTCCTCATGCAATATGGAAAGCCTTCAACCTTCACTAGAAAAAACTTCCAGAGAGACATTTGGGCCAATCAATCTATGAAAAGTAAATGTTGGCTATTTTGCATGTCGTGGATCTCTAATGTCCTTATCTCTTACGGAAATTCTTTCAAATTAAAATTGATCATCAGAGTCTCAAGTATTTTTTGGAACAACGAATTTCATCCCAAGAAAAACAAAAATGGGTGACCAAGCTATTTGGAAATGATTATGAGATCATTTACAAGAAGGGATAATAAAATTTGGTTGTTGATTGTTACACCTCAATATTGCTCACTTCGATAAGTGTCATAAGTGTCGCATGTTCCTCTCAACTGTCGCAAGTGTCACATGTCATTCACAAGTTTCACAAACATCAAACAAAGCATACTGCCATGATGACGACACCAAGGAGACATTTAGAATACCTCAGACACTTGATTTGGAGGAAGGAGAATGATTAAATGAAGTCAAGGAACTCTTACCATCTGAAAGGAGCTCTTAAACAACGGTTTTGAAAGAGAGCGCTCCCCTACATCAGCCTTAGGAGCGCTGGCACTCCCCCAGAAGCTACTGGGGAGCGTTATAATGACAAACCACTTCTCTGCAGGAGCGCTATCCATCCTTGGAGCACTAGCGCTCCCCTTGAGCCTCCTAGGGAGCATTATAGCTCCCTGATGCCCCTTTTAAGGGAGCGTTGTCTAATCTGGGCAGTGGTTGGATCGTTGAGGAGAATAAGGGAAGGATATTTCAAGTTTGGAAGGCAGTTGCATTCAAATTCTTGGTTCAATTAGAAGATCCCTAATCCGAGGAGAGAATTCCTCAACCTACCCTAAAGATACCTCAAGAGGTTAAGATTCTCTTAACATATATAAACAGGCTCTATGATGGTGAAAAGGGGGAAGAATTGCTAGCATGAAACCTATGATCTCATAGGAAATACACATTGAACTAAAGGAGAGTTATCAGTGAAGTTGCTATCATCCAGGTCATGGATCTTTCGAGCAAGGGTTAGGCAAAGGGGACTTGACGAAGCTGTCGCACTCGCATCTACGATTGTAAGTACTGTTGTCGTTACTCTCATTAATATGACACGCTTGGCCTGTTTCTTTCTAATTTGTGTTTGATCTTACATGAACTTATCGTTGATAGATAGATCTATTTTCAAGATAATATCAATAGAGTAGGAAGTGGTCGTACTTTGTTTGTTTACAGGGCTCGTCGAGGAGCGAAAGATTGGAGCTCAACTCGGAGCGTGGAGGGACAAACATCGATAAAGAGGTACTTCTATTCTCCTTCCTCTTCATGTATTAGTTTGTATAGATTTGAAAGGAAGTCAGTGTCCACATTAAGCATTTTTTGTCTTAGAGTTTAGGGTCTAGCTCTTTGAGGCAATCTACCTGTCCGCAGAGAGATTTTCCTACAACAGAAATTGGCGAATCCACTGGGGATAGAATCAGAACTTTCTTAGTTTTGATTTTTCCTCATAGACCTTGTATTACACTATGATTGTTTTCATACCTTGTTCACCCCTTCATATCTGATTTCACTTGCTGATTGGCTCTTTACCCCATCACACTCAGCCTGATTGTCAAATTTTGACTGAAATTTTGGATTTTTGGACTTTTTTCCGAGCTTTAGGACTCCAACGCTCCTTTAAGCTGCTGGATAGAGCTTTATAATGCTCTAGTGGCCCTTATACCAGACCGCCAACCCTTTTTTCCTAAAATCTCTTCAAAAATTGTATTTTTTGGAGGTCCAAACCCTATTTTTTCACTTGCTGAGATGCTTTGTGATTCAATGCTTCTTCTTTTGACCTTTGACATGCTTCCTCCTGAGAAGTAAACACCTTATTGTTCAGATTTTATGCCCTTCTTCATTCTTTTTGAGTTTTTGCTGTTGAGAGCTTGAAATCAATCCCTTACTTTCTTCTCTCCTATCCGACTGAGCGGGAACTCTAGTGAAGGACATCTGAAGTCTGTAACTCTTCTCATTTGGTTCTTTGAAGGTCATCTGATCCAATCTCTTTCTCCTTCTTTTTGCATTTTGGGTTTTCTTTCTCTTGTTTGATCGCAAAAAAAGGGTGCGTTGTTTGTGCGAAATCTTCATATTCTTGTCTGAATCTCCTTGATCTGAAAGGGTAGTTGGCAAGAGAAATTTTGCATTGACTTGATTATCATTCGCATACAAACGACAAAAGTACATCTTAATGATTAGTTTTCATATTAGTTTGTATTTCTGAAATGTTGTAGCATCATATTGGATTTGATTGAGAACAAAATTGTTTGAGGGCATTCCTTATCAAGTGTTTGATAGTGAAAACGACTCTTCCTCTTTCCCTTAAATAGGTATTCATTGAAAAGAAATGATTGCTTATCATATTTCATGCATATTTTTGGGAATTGAGTCATCATTCCATCAGTTTCACTTTCGTACACCCTATGAGTAAACAACAACCATTAAAATCAACGCTTAACTAAAATTTATCAGACTTTTTACATATTTGTTAGAAAACCTACATTAGTTTAAGGTGTAGGGCTTTGGAATAGGTTGAAAGGATAACTTTATGAAACTATCAAACAAACTTAGTATCTTGTGGTAGGGAGAGTTAAATCCAATTGTCGTATTAGTCTGCCTAGGATCCCCCTCTCACATAGGGGTTACGCACGAGGTCGCATTCGGGTGAGTTACGAAGATTTTCCCTCCGTGGTTCAACTGTTTGTAGTGGTTGAATCGTATATTGGGGGTCACTGGAAGGTATACCCACGATTATGTGTGGGAGCCTTTCAGGTTGATTTTGGACTTGTTATCCTGCCCATACGTTCAGACTGGACTGTCGACTGTACATGCCCAGGGGCTGACTACGAGTTGGTGACCTTAGTAGCCACAATCTTTAGGGTCTCACACAAGGTAACGGTGAAGGGAAGTCTCACAATACCTGGAACAGACATTGGTCAAACTCACTCGGGCTCCTTGGAGGGTAAATCCACAATTACTGTGTGGAAGCTTGCACCAAGGCGTAAGTCCGTTAAGCAGGTTGCCAACGTAACTGATCTACCCACTCTATCCCCGCCCCTTCCTATTTTGATCTCACGACGTTGGATTTCATCACCAACTAGTGGTTTCATCGTAGGAAGGTTTGTTTGATTGATTGCTTCTCAGATTTGTAGCGTGTGTTGTTTTTTTTACTTAGTGGACCTTAGGTCTAGTCAGTGTTAATGGTATCGAATCTCGAGAGTACCAATGGAGGAACCCCTTCTCCTGGAGAACCTTATACCTTTCCTTCGTTTGGAAACTTTGGTCCTCCATATGTAGCCACCCTGAGTCTTCCAGGACTCACTATTGGATTACCATTTTGGTTGTTCCCCACTCTGGTGATCCCGAATCCTCCCAATGTTTTAGTTGCACCTAATACTTTAGATGTCAATACACCACCCACACATCAACCTCACGTCAACTTTTCACCTTCTTCGCCCATTAAGTCTCCTTCCATTTCTCCTTCTTCGCCTAGTGAAAGCTCTAAAGCAAGTAGCCAGGTTGATCAAAAGAAGAAGAAATGAAAAGAGAAGACGAAGAAGAGCCCGAAAAGGATAAAGGCCCCAACGACATCAGATGTTGGCTCTAAGAAACTAGTTACTGTTAATAGTACTGGGAGTGTTGATGCGGTCAACAAGATTAAAATGAAGACTCCAAAACCCAAATTCCCTTGCAACCTTTGTAAGGGTGACCACTTTCTGAGGGATTTCCCCGGTCTTACCCAGGTCTTAGAAATGTGGTCCTCCATGTCATCGGACTGTGTCGGTCATGTTGATGATACCCCGTCAACTAGTGATGTTCAGGTTGGTAAAAAGAAGCAAACTGTCAAGTTCCCTTGCATGTTATGTAAAGGTGATCATTACTCTCACCTTTGTCCTCGTATGGACGAGGCTTCTTCTCTTTTGGAAAAACTTCAAATTCCAAAAGGTTATCGTAAGCTTTCCCCTAACCCGTCATTAGTTGATGGACTGGTCAATCTGGTTCCATCCTCGGTCAGTCCGGTTGATCAGGTGGTCAATCTAGTTTCCTCCTCGATTGAACCACAAACCTAAGTAGTTGATCCAGTTCTGTCATCGATCAACCCCACTCTTCATCAAAAGAGTGACACCAAAGTGGTCGATCTATTTTCATCCTTGGTCGATCCCATTCTCCTATTAGAGAGTGACACCAAAGTGGTCAATCTGTTTCCACCCGTCAACCCCATTCTTCCCTTGGAGAATGAAACTCAAGTGATCGATCCAATTTCTCCATCGATCGATCTCATTCCTCCATTGAGGAATGCTAAAGTGACTAATCCGGTCCCTTCCTCGGTCAGTCCCACTCTTCCTCTGAAGAGTGCCAAAGTGGTCGATGCAGTTTTGCCATCGGTCAATCCCATTCCTCCATTGAGGAATGTCAAAGTGACTGATCCAGTCCCTTCCTCAGTCAGTCCCACTCTTCCTCTGAAGAATGTTAAAGTGGTCTATCCCAGTCCACCATTAGTTGATCCGATCCAATCATTGGTCGATCCTACTCTCCTTCTAGAGAGTAAACCCAATACTGCCCATGTATTTCTCGTTAATACAGACTCTACCGTACTGGGGGGCATTCCTCCTTCTCCTGTGAAACCCCCTCCAAGTACTAAAGCCATCCTTTTTTATTGGGGTGCACTAACTAGACCTCGTCTTCCCTCTCACATTCCTTTTCAGATTACAGTACAGGTTTGTGGTCGGGACGTTCCTCAAATGCTGATAGATGAAGGTGCATCCGTTAGTATTTTGTCCTCTGTTGATTGGCACGCTTTGGGTTGTCCGCAGCTTGCACCGATAACACAGAATCTGTTATCTTTTAACAGAATAACTAGTAAACCTTTAGGGATCCTTCCTCAGTTTCCTGTAACTTTGGGAGGGAAAACTGTCTTTATCAATGTCATGGTAGTCCGAGACCCCTTGGATTTTTCTTTACTCCTTGGGCAGGATTATGTCTATGATATGAAAGCTATTATATCCACCCTTTTCCATGTGATATCTTTCCCTCACGATGGAAGAATTGTGACTATTGATCAACTTTCATTCATCGGCCCCGACTGGGTTACCTCCCTAAGTGGTTCTTATATGCAGACAATATCACCCCTGCCGCATGTCAATTATGTGGCGTTGTCTCCCATGACCTCAACTTCCGATGATTTGGATCTGGTAGTTGACATGGTGATCTCCTTACCCCTATCACAACCCTCGACATGTGTTCCTTCCAAAGTGATTCTCTTCCATCCGGAGAAGATATCTTGGAAGCCATGACCGAGTTTTGTCCCTTGTCATAGTACCCTTCCAAAGAATTATCCTCTCGAAAGACATGATCAAGAAGCAAAAATGAGCATAGTTTCTCTTCTCTATGGAAAGCTCATTAAAAAATGAAACAGAGGCCCACGAGCATAGTTTCTCTTCTCCATGGAAAGCTCGTTTAAAAATGAAATAGAGGTCTTGAGCATATTTCTTTTCATGTGTCAAGCTCGTTAAAAAATGAAACAGTCACCTCTCTTGAACCTTCTTTTCATCCACCCTTCTCCTTTTTCTCATCTACTAGAGAAATTGGTCACAACATCAAAATCAATGAATGAATTGAAGCTTGGAGGGCATGTCTCCAGCCTTTGTTGATCATTCTGGAGTTAAGCCACTAGTTTTCATGCTAGGGGCATACCGAGCTTAGTCTTTGTTCTTTCTTGTGCTTGTAAATACATGAGAATTCATCCGGGTAGACTTTTATCTCTTTTTCAGACCTGTATGGATACACAAAAAAGGAACCCCCTGGAGTCTCCTTTAATCTCTTTTTAGACTCTCTAAACATAAAC
Source organism: Picea glauca (assembly GCA_000966675.3). Lineage (NCBI taxonomy): Eukaryota > Viridiplantae > Streptophyta > Pinopsida > Pinales > Pinaceae > Picea > Picea glauca. The sequence goes on from JZKD02S1751378.1 coordinate 43,809, forward strand.
AGATTGTCGAGTGATCTTGCTTCCTTTCCCAATCGTTAAATGGTTTGAAAGGGCGTCTTTCAAGTGATAATTTATCTCTTTTTCGGCCTCACTAGACTAACATTACGAAAAAGGACAACATTTGAGTCATCTTTAAGTCCTTTTCAGACTCTCTAAACATGAAAAGATTACCGAGCGACCTTGTTCTCTTCATGCTCGTTAAAGTATTTGAAGAAAACGTCTGTTGAGCGATATTTTATCTCTTTTTCGGTCTCGTCAAACTACTGTACGAAAAAGGAACCGAGAGAGTTCTCTTTTAAGTGTTTTTCCAAACTCTATAATCTTGAAAAACCTTCGAGTGTTCTGTCTTTGGACTCGCTAAAACACACATCGACAGGTCCATACGGGATCAAACCTTTAATTCTTCCAGTTCGTTAAACAAGGGAAGAGGAACTTACTGAAGGTGAGTTATATCGAGCATGTGTTATCCTCCTCGAGCTCATTAAATCAAAAAGAGGTACTCATCTATCTGGATGGGGGAAAATTTGAAAGAAGCAAGCCAAGTGGTCTCTTGAGAACATCACCAAGCAATTCTTAGAGTTGCCCTTGAACATGACACTTTTTATTTTGCACACATTATAACCCGTTGAACCTCTGTACTGAGCCAATCCTTTGAGTTTCTTTCACTCCTTTGGATCACCCGACGCAAGTCACAACATCCCCTGCATCATCAAGTTTTGGTCCATGTCATGTTTTGCTGTTGTGCCTCAGTGTTCAAGGGAAGTATCTACCTCTAGAGTCAACCATCCCAAGTATCTTGTCTCAAAACCCATGTCAGTCCATGTCCATTTGATCCGCCAATTACATCTCTATGTCCGTTTCATGTCTTTGATGGGGGATACATCAAGGCCCTCCTTCGACGAGCCTATTCCTGTCGACCTCAACACATTATCCAGGAATTAGGCTTAGAAACCAATTAGTACTTTGGGACTTGCATGCCTCAATGGAAGGCCTCCTCACGTTCGACAGTAGGTTTACATTATTGACCTCTGATCGGATGATTCCACGGATGTTCGACTCCAGCTCATCCATTCACGTTCGTTGGAATGTACTAGGGTACCTTGGGAATCATTGAAATTAATGGTGATCTCCCTCACACTTGTTAATGGTTCACACCATTGACCGGTAATCAAGTGGTTTCTGCCATGTTCGATATCAGGACATCTATTCACATGGTTAGGATCGTACCACATTGGGATCAGTAAGAAGACCCTGGGTTGAGTGATCACTTTGATATATGCTTTGCCCAGGCTGCGAAGGAGTTTCTCTTGGACAAATGATGCATACACTGTTACATAGATCCACTTTGTATTGGTCGTGGCTATGTCTTGTCACCTCGTAGATCCACTGTGTACTCTTCGTGGTTACGATCAGTCCAGGTCATCAGTGTATAGATCCACATTGTATCCCCGGTGGCTATACCTTTTCATCAATACAATTATGGATCCGCAGAGTATTTTATGGTGGCCATATCTTGCAAGTCTCGATCACCCAAGCATAGGTATGCCTGCCTTGGGTTTTGAAATATGTCATGATATTTGTTGGATGTTTGTGTGCAGCTTCCGTTAGGTTCTTCGAGTCTATACCCTTTCTTGAACATCTACAAAGCATTTCAGTTATCAGTTCGCATCTTCTAACTTCATACTTTGGGGGGAAATCTATTACACCTCAATATTGCTCACTTCGATAAGTGTCGTAAGTGTCGCATGTTCTTCTCAATTGTCGCAAGTGTCGCATGTCATTCACAAGTGTCGCAAACATCAAACAAAGCATACTGCTATGATGATGACACCAAGGAGACATTTAGAATACCTCAGACACTTGATTTGGAGGAGGGAGAATGATTAATTGAAGTCAAGGAACTCTTACCACCTAAAAGGAGCTCTTAAATAAAGGTTTTGAAAGAGAGCGCTCCCCTACATCAGCCTTAGGAGCACTGGCGCTCCCCCACAAGCTACTGGGGAGCATTATAATGACAAACCACTTCTCTGTAGGAGAGTTATCCATCCTTGGAGCGTTGGCGCTCCCCTTGAGCCTCCTAGGGAGCGCTATAGCACCCTGATGCCCCTTTTGAGGGAGTGTCGTCTAATCTAGGCAGTGGTTGGCCCATTGAGGAGAATAAGGGAAGGATATTTCAAGTTTGGAAGGTAGTTGCATTCAAATTTTTGGTTCAATCAAAAGATCCCTTATATGAGGAGAGAATTCCTCAACCTACCCTAAAGATACCTCAAGAGGTTAAGATTCTCTTAACCTATATAAATAGGCTCTATGATGGTGAAAAGGGGGAAGAATTGCTAGCATGAAACCTATGATCTCATAGGAAACACACAGTGAACTGAAGGAGAGTGATCAGTGAAGATGATATCATCCAGGTCGTGGATATTTTGAGCAAGGGTTAGACAAAGGGGACTTGAGGAAGCTATCGCACTCACATCTACGATTGTAAGTACCGTTGTCATTACTCTCATTAATATGACATGCTTGGCATGTTTCTTTCTAGTTTGTGTCTGATCTTACATGAACTTATCGTTGACAGATAGATCTATTTTCAAGCTAATATCAATAGAGTAGGAAGTGGTCGTACTTTGTTTGTTTACAGGGATCATCGAGGAGCGAAATATTGGAGCTCAACTCGGAGCGTGCAAGAACAAATGTCGATAAAGAGGTACTTCTATTCTCCTTCCTCTTCATGTATTAGTTTGTATAGATTTGAAAGGAATTCAGTCTCCACGTTAAGAATTTTTTGTCTTAGAGTTTAGGGTCTAGCTCTTTGAGGCAATCTACCTATCTGCAGGGAGATTTTCCTACAACATTGATGCTCTTTCCAGGAAGTATGAAGAACAAGGGTCCCTCTTTTCCCTCTCCTTCATTATACCCGATTGGCTCCAAGTTGCAATTGAAACAACATTCTCCAAATTCTCCATAGAACTCTTGGTACAATGAAGAGCTTCACTACAAAGGTCATATGTATTTAAGAAAATATTTACAACTTAAATCCATAGTGCTTGCCAAGATTCATGCTTCATCTATAGCTGGGAATTCAGGTTTTACCAAAACCTATGAATGGGTCAAACATTCTTTTTCTCTAGGATGGTATGAAATAGGATGTCCACACATTTGTGGTTGAATGTGATGTATGTCAATGCAACAAGGGAGAAATAGTCAAAGCCTTAAGCACACTCCAACCACTTCTGATTCTCATTTCTATTTGAAGGGATATTTCTATGGGTTTCATTGTTGGCTTACCTAAATCGAACAATAAGTCATTCATCATGGTCGTAGTCGACCACCTTTCCAAATATGCTTGTTTATGTGCTCTTCAAAACCCATTCACCACATCCACAATGGCTATAATTTTCATGGATAATATATTCAAACTTCATGGTATGCGTCATTCTATTGTCTTTGACAGAGATCCAACTTTCACCAATAAGTTTTGGCAAGAATTGTTTAGGCTCCAAAAAACCCAATTTCATCTTAGCACCACTTATCATCCATATATTGATGGACAAATTGAAGTTTTCAACAAGTGTTTGGAAACATATTTGTGGTATTTTTCATCTGACAAACAAAATCAATGGGGTCAGTGGTTACCCCTAGCTGAATGGTGGTACAAAACCTCTTATCATAAAACTACTCGCATGACTCCTTTTGAATTAGTCTATGGAAAAAATCCACCATTTGTTCTCTCATACATTCTAGGTCTGTCGAAGGTTCAAAAGGATGAAAAAAATCTTACAGTCCAAGAGGCCATTCTTCGTACCCTCAAAGAAAATTTTGTCATGGCTTAGAATCGCATGAAGCAACAAGTAGATCAAGGTCATTCCAAATGCCAATTTTCTAAAGGGGACTAGGTGTTTCTTCGTCTACAACCTTATAAGAAGACTTCACTCAAAGAGGAACATTGTCAGAAACTTTCTCCCAAATTTTATGGTCCATATACCATTCTCAAGTGAGTGGGGAATGTGGCCTACCAATTAGCTCTTCCTAGTCATTATAAGATCTATCATATTTTCATGTCTCTTGCTTAAAGAAAGTGATTGTAACTAAGTGCTAAACTTAAACCAATCTCCTTGAGTTGGATGAAGAAGGTTCCATTTGGTTTTAGCCACAAGCAGTTTTGTACCAGCAAGAGCATCGCCTCCATCAATGCACCATCAAGGAAGATACAAATCTAGAAAATGCCACTTGGGAGATGATCACCATTCTACAACAATTTCCTCATCTCAAGCCTCGAGGACAAGGTTGTTCCTCAAGAAGGAGGGCATGCTAGGGACCTAACCTCCCTAACCCCTCACATAGGTATAATAATATGTTTTCCATGTAATAAAGGCCAACATTAGTTAATAAGACCTATTTAATAAATGTGAACAAGTCAATGTAAGAAGACCTAATAGAAGCTCCCACTTCTATAAATATCTTCCTGTAGAATGTTATTTAGAAGGTAGAATTAGTATAAATAAAAGTAGGAGGTATGAGAAATCTTTGTCTTGATAATTATTGTAATAGAGAATTTCTTTGTTGGAGGTTGCCCCATCGAGGAGGCAAGTGAACATTACTTCCTATCAGTAAAGGTATTCTTTTGGTTATGGTTCTCTACATTTTATTGTTCCACTGTTATTTTCTGCAGTATTTTTGTTTCTACTTAATATAATAGATCTGGTACCTAAAAGTGTCCAAGCAAAAGGACAAATACACTAGACATCGTACCTTAATGCATGAACAAATAACTTTAATGATGAAAGGGGAAGGTGAGAGAAATTACCTTGAGAACACTTCCAAGTGGAGAATTTCACCTTTATATGGCCTTATAGTATCCTTTTTCTTAGAAGAAACCTCTAAGAGTGCTTATATAACCCTTGAAAAATAACTAGAAAATCACAAAGACAGAAGTAGATACTCAACATAACTCTTCATCCAAGCTTCTCATTAATCTCCAATGACTTGAATTGGAGGAGGATTCTTCCTTTTATAAGTGAATCACCTCCTCAAATAGAATACAAAACCATGTGATATCTCAAAACCACGAGCTCCAAAACCATTATCTCGTTCAAACCATGGGAAAATACAAAAAATAATAAAATACATCCCATAGTATCCTCACAAAGTGAAATGACCTTCTAGAAGAGGACAAAATACAATGAAGAAGCCACATGTGTGGACAAAAATAGGATCCAAGAGAGGTGCACCCCTAAAAAGTGATGCCCATGTCTAAGGTAATGGTCCATAGTCAAGTCAAACAGTCCAATAACTCGAACATACTTTAACGAGACTCCTCAAACAAAGGAATAGTCCACATGTAGAAAAAACTTCTCAAAACCCTCACACATGTGATCCATTCAAGCATAGAAATAATCTTAAGAGGTATGTGTGGTCTCATCAAGGCAAACACTCCTCAATTAATTATCCAATAAAGATGCCACATCATCATGGGGTCCAAGTCTACATGTGAAACCACCCCTATAATGTGTAGTCACCCTCTCAAATGCATTAAATACCCCCATATATGGTCCAAGGAGAGTAAATAATGCATGTGAGTGCATGCGAACACATGTAATATCTAATGAAAGAATGAGGATGCATATAAATGGTCCATGTGGCATATTGATGACATGGCATCACTGTCATGGATCAATGCAATGTCATAGATGCCAATGCAATGAAATGTATCTTGATGTGATACATGAATCCCAAGTCACATGTCATAAATCCCAATGTCTGTAGAAATGGCCATATATGAGTACATGAATCTCAATGACACATCACAAATCCCACGGTAGTTTCATGGATCTCGAGGCATGGTACACATATCCCAATGCATAATACCCACTTGAAGTGATAGATCTACCCTCTTAGCAAGCCATTAATTGGTAGCACCTGGTGACATCTCTTAGCACATCATAACAAAGGGGGTTAGTTTTAATACTTTCCTAAGTCTTACCAAGGGGAACAAGATTGACCCTTATACATGCATCAAGATTCAAGTCCCGAGACAATCTATATTTTCTAAGTACCTAGGTGAAAGATAGGAAATAATGAGTAATAATGGCAAAGGGAAAATGGGAATGGGTTCATGGGATAAGCCTCAAAATCTTAGAGGTGCACAATTCTTATTATTCATTTATTTATTCATCTACCTTGATTTAGCTAGGATGTTTTACACATAATTTCCTTCTATAGGGAG
>JZKD02S1751378.1:50041-63094 GCA_000966675.3 Picea glauca
ACTAGACGAAGGACTTGATCCAAATAGAGAGGGGGTAAAACTATTTTGTTTTTTTTTAATGAGCTTGACACAGAAACAAGAACTATGCTCATAACCTCTATTTCATTTTTTAACGAGGTTTCCATAGAGACGCAAAAACTAACCTCGTAACTGGTTTCACTTTTTAACGAGGTTGAAATCAAAAAAAAATGCTCAAAGACCTACGTTTCATTTTTTAATGAGGTTACCTCAGAGACGCAAAAACTATCCTCGAAGTCTTCTTGATCATGGATTCCAAGAGGACAATGCTCCAGAAGGACACCATGTCAAGGGACAAAACTCGGTCATGGCTTCCAAGAGATCTTCACTAGTCAGAAGGAACACACTCTAGAAGGAACACATGTCAAGAGTTGTGACAGGGGTAAGGAGATCAAGCTCTAAATACCCTATCGAAGAGATAACCATGTCAACTACCGGATCTAAGTCACCAGAAGTTGAAGCCATGGGAGACAATGCCACATAATTGACCTGTGGCAAGGGTGACACCAACTGCATCTATGAACCATTTAAGGGAGTCATCGAGGTCAAGTCAGGGCCAACAAATGAAAGTTGATCAATAGTCACAATTCTTCCATTGTGAAGGAAAGATATCACACGAAAAAGAGTGGACACAATAGCTTTCATGGCATAGACATAGTCTCTCCCAAGGAGATAAGAGAAATCCAAGGGGTATTGGACTACCATGACATCAATAAAGACAGTTTTCCCTCCCAAAGTTACAGGAAACTGAGGGAGGGTCCCTAAAGGTTGACTGTTTTTCTGTTAAAAGCTAACAAATTCTACGTAACTGGCACAAGCTGAGGAAAACCCAAAGCTTGCCAAGCAAAAGAGGACAAGATACTAACAGATGCACCTTCATCTATCAGTGTCTGAGGAATGTCTCGACCACAAAGCTATATTATAATCTGGAAAGGAATGCGAGAGGGAAGACAAGGTCTAGTTAGCACACCCCAATCGAAATAGATGGCCTCATAACTTGGAGGGGGTTCCACAGGAGAAGGAGGAATAGCCCTTGGCATGGTAGATTTTGTATCAACGAGAAAAGAATGGGCAATATCGGGTTTACTCTCTAGCGGGAGATTAGGATTGACTGATGATGAGATCAGATCGACCATTTGGGTTGCATTCTCCAAGGGGAGAATTGGGTCGACAAGTGGAAATGGATTGACCACTTGGGTGACACTCTATAACGGGAGAGTGGGATCGATAGAGGATGGGATCAGATCGACCGCTTTAGTTTTACTCTCTAAGGGGAGAGCGGGACTAACTGAGGATGATATCAGATCAACTACTTTGTCAACTGGTTCAACTAAGGATGTGACCAAATTGATGACATGATCGATTGGATTGACCGGCAAAGGGTCGGGAGTGATCATTCCATCAACTACAGGGGGATTGAGAGAAATCTTATGATAAGCAGCTGGGAGATGAGGCTTTGAAACAATCATGTCTTCCAGTAATTTCAAGGCTTTGTCCATACGAGGCCAAAGGTGAGTTAGGTGACTCCCTTTGCATAACATACACATGAACTTGACACTACTTTTCTTCTTCCCAATGGTATCGTGACTAGTTGACGGGAGGTCATCAGCATGTTGTTCAGAGGCAGACGACATGGGTTGGTCAGGGTGTGTAGACCATACTTCTATAACCTTGGATAGACCAGGGCAATCCTTAAGAAGATGGCTACCCTTACAAAGCCTGCAAGGGTACTTGGGCTTATGAATTGTTTGGGTGATCTTGACATCTTCAACACTCCCAGCATGAGTAATAGTAACTGGTTGTTTTCCAACATGTTTGACAATGGTTGGAGGTTTTGACCCTTGTTTATCTTTCTTCTTCTTAATCTTTCTTTTCTTCTTCTTCTTATTCATCAGGTTAATAGCTTCAGAATTATCAGTCGACAAAGAAGATGAAACAGAAGGAGACCTTGCAAGCAAAGAAGGCGAAGAAGACTTTACTGGTGAAGAATTTGAAGGATCAACATGAGGTTGATGCTCTTGGGGGGAAGTGCTTTCTACTGAATCACTAACTACATTCGGGATTACCTGAGTGGAAAACAACCATACCGGTAATCCAATTGTGAGACCTGGAAGGCTCAAAGTAGCAATATGAGGAGGACCGATGTTTCCATAAGAAGGATAAACAAAAGGTTCCCCTGGAAAAGGATTTCCTTCATTGGTCATTTCGGGAACTGACGCCATAAAAATAAAAATCCAATCTAGAGTCCGCTAGGGAAAACAAATAACCCACGTTAAAAATCTAGTAAGCAAGAAAGCAAACAAAACCTTCTCACAATGAGCACACTAGTTGGTGATGAAATCCAACACCATAGGAACAAAGTAAGAAGGGGTTGAGATAGAGTGGGTGGAAAAGTTACATCGATGACCTGCTTAATGGACTTACACCCTAGTGCAAGCTCCCACACATAATCGTGGGTATACCCTCCAAGGAGCCCGAGTGAGTTTGGCCAATGTTGATTCCAGGTACCATGAAAACTTGCCCCTCCATAGTCACCTTGTCTAAAGGACCTAGAAAGATAGGCGACTAAGGTTACCAATTACTATAGTGATGCCTGGAAAAATAGTTGACAGTCTGATCCACGCGCAAACGCAGGGTATCTAGCTCGAAATCAACTCGAAAGGCTTCCACTCACAATTGTGGTTATACCTTCAAGTGACCCCCATAATATGCACAATCTCTAAACCAAGACCAACAAATTAGGGTGAGTAACGCTACCAATCTTAATGCGACCTCGTGATTGACCCTTGTGTGACAAGGGCTTCCTAGGACAAAATGTAGTAAGTGGATTTGACTCTCCCTATCACAAGATACTATGTTTGTTTGTAGCTTTGGAAAGTTATCTTTCACACCTATTCCAAAGCCCTACAACTAATCTAATGTAGGTTTTCTACCAGAAAATATAAAAATGTCTAATCAATTTTTATAGGCGCTTCATTTTTAAGGTTGTTGTTACTCACAAGGAAGATGGTGTGGACAATATGTTGTTTTGACCGACTCAAAAGTTATGCAAAGAGATGAATATGCAATCTTTTCATTTCGATGAAATCTATGCTACGAGAAGGAGAAAACATTTATCATTCCCAGATGCACAATGTCCCAAAATCTAATTAAACTCATCAATATCAATATTCTCAATAAATGAGCAAAATAGACTGTACACCAATACATGATTCATGGCCCCCCTGGCCATGAGGGGGAAAAATTTTCAAAATTTAAGACCAAAAAATGCCAAGAATCACGCAATTTCACTACTTCAAATGCAAGAATGCCTCCAATCTAATATAAAGAAAGAAATTAAAACTTTTTGTTTCAAAAATTTCACTAAAAGCAATCATGAACTTTCTTAAAACAAAGAAACCCAAACTAAAAATTTTCTTTTAAAGCAAGCTATTCAGAAGAAATATGATATTTCCCTAAACAATTCTAAAGAAAAAAAATGCTTTGTAATTGAAATACACTCAAAGAAAGAGACTAGTCCTTCAAAACCAAACAAAGCAAAGATGGCTAAAAGAAACTCAAAGAATGCCAAGCAGAATGTAAACAGATCAATATAGGCTCCAAAAGTTCAATCCAGCTGATCAAAGCAAAACTGGGCATCAAAAGATGACAAAACCCAATCCAAAATTTTTTACAAACAAGTTCACAAGCCAGTAGTATATTACAGTGCAAAAATCAACAGTTTTCACAGGCTAGCAAGGGTAGGGTGCGAAAATGTCGCACTGGTTTTAACTGTGAGATGCAAAAATCAAAGTTTTTTGCAGGCTATATACAAGTGAAGTGCGGGAATGTCTGTAATCAAAGGGAATTTGGAAAAAATACAAAGAGTCTAAGTGAACTTTCAGATCCAGAGAGTCTAGATGGATCTCCCACAGACTCAACGACCAGAAATCAAGAAATCAAAGAAAGGGAAACTAGACTAACTAGGAAACAATCTGTTCCCCAGTGGAGTCGCCAATTTTGTTATAGGATAAATCGGTAGGTGCGGACACTAACTGATTGTTACCCATGATTTTGGTCATCATGATGGTGTATTGATGATGGTGTACTCAGGCTCCTCATAAGAACTTTCTCTTGAGAAAAATGACATTCATCTCTTCCTAGAAAACATATTTTTGAAGAGAGTTCGCAGGTTGCTTATATCCTAGGGTGCGAGAATGACCCATTCTCGCAGGCTGCCTTCAGCTAGGGTGCGAAATTCTCGCACTGTGCTACATAGCTAGGGTGTGAACTTGTTCTAAAGCTTGGAAAAAGATGAAGTCTTGATGGTTCTAGAAGGGAATCTTCTAGAGAATGGGTCGGCATTCGAATGGTTATCTCTTTACTGGGTTCCCTGATATTGTGGGATCATTCTTATCCAAGTAACCATCTCATTCTCTCCTATATATTGATGGAATTCTCATGGAAAAGGTTAAGCAAGATTCATTGGAGAATTGGTGAAAGAATTGTGTGAAGGACTTAGCTTGAACAGGAGCTTGGAGACTATAGCAATTCTATCAAGAGGAATTGGATCTTCTTCATACAAGGATCGAGCAAGTGTGTGTGTTGGAACCAAGAGACACCGAAATGAATCTTGCGACATCAAGGCGATCAAGTTGTATCTTCTACTTTCGATTAATATGATACAGTGGCATGTCCTTTTCCCATAAAGTCATTCTTACTTTATTGTGTAATTCCTTGATCATACACATAAGTTGACGATTGAATATATTTTGCTATCTTCACTTTGGTTGGTTTATGTTGTCTTGGTCTAGACCTCACAAGAGCACAGGAGCGAAGAAGGAGCAATAGAGACCCTAGGAAGCGATATAAAGGTATGTTACTTGTTCCTCCCTACTAGTTAATTCAATGGTCATAACTTAGAGAAAGAGTCATGTCCTGTCCTGTTTTGTTCTAGATCCAGGTGGATCTAGAGAGAAATGTTAGTGTCCGCACCTATCGATTAGTCCGATAACAAAATTGGCGACTCCACATGGGGAACATTGGCGATAAGAAGCTCTATTCAGGAACCTATACTGATTTGGGCAGCTGAACATGCAAATATCTTAAATCCAAAATTTTGAAAAGAGGGTTCGCAGGCTGACAGTGTTACACAGTCTGCTTTGTTGATATTGGTGTAGAGATTGCACATATTACGGGGGTCACTTGGAGGTATACCCATAATGATGAGTGGAAGCCTCTTGAGTTGATTTCGGGCTAGATACCCTGCCCTTGCATGTGGATTGGACTGTCGACTGTCCCCCCAGGCGTTATTGTTGTCAGTGGTAACCTTAGCGGCCTATCTTTCTAGGGTCTTACACAAGGTGATTGTGAAGGGGCAAGTCTTCACAGTACCTGGAATCGATGTTGGCCAAACTCACTCGGGCTCCTTGGAGGGTATACCCACGATTATGTGTGGGATCTTGCACCAGGGTGTAAGTCCGTTAAGCAGGTCGTCAGCGTAACTTTTCCACCCTAGCCCAGCCCCTTCTCATCTCATTGTTGCGACGTTGGATTTCATCACCAACTAGTGACTTCAGAATTAGAAGGTCTTGTTTGCTTGGTGTTGTTTTCTAGATTTTTTTTACTAGTGCGTGTTGTTTGTTTACCAAAGTTGACCATACAATTTTCTTCGTAAGTTTGTAACTCATTTACAATAGCTCCTCCATGTCATTCACTTAGAATGTAGGGTTTGTCTCCAGAGCATCTGGAAGGTTTTCAACCCTTGCCTACAAGTTCACCTGAGGGCTCTCCTCAGCAGAGTGAAGTCCAAGACGTCACCACGCCACAAGTGGAATGCACCGACTCTCTAGAACATTTATGGATTACCAATACTCGAGAGGAATTTCGACTTCACCCCGATTCCAAGCAACAGTTTATGCGACTGAATTCTTCCAGAGACTTAGTTGTTGTGTCTTCTAGATCACTAGTTGGACCCTTTCCAGGGATAGAAGGCCAAGATCCTTTTTGGTCTACGGGCATTTTTAGATGGGACCTTTTTGGTGCAGGATCAGGTGTTGAAACCGTCATCTCACCTGTGATTTCTGAAATCTCCAACCCAGAGACAGTACCGTTTACTACTGCTTATTATTTTCTTGGTACAGACGCCCCGCGATCTAACCAAATCTTGACCATCCCTAGTGAAATGGCTCATCACACAGATACTATGAATATTCACATCAGGATTACCGCAGTTAGTCAAGCCCCCATCGACACACCACTCATGCCTAGTATCACTCTGACACTACCGCCTGGATACAATGCATTGAATGCTTCCATTTCAACTCCTCCACAAACCCCACCTGACACTCCTGGTGGTCCCTCTTCTTCTGGGCACTCTCTTCCTGGTTTCATTCCGACACTTCCTCAACCCCCTTTCGGTGGAATTTTCTCATCCTCTACTGGCAGTCTTAATCCTAGTGGCACTTTTCCATTATTCACACCAAATTACTAGATTCCCGTTGGTGGATAATTTCACCAAGGAGGTATGACTCAACCCCCTCTCAGCAGGAAAATTCCTATTGGAACGCAAATCCTAATTGGAACACAACCCCCAATTGGAACACCACCTTCGATAGGAGGACTGACCCCACCTTATGGACAAAACATACCTCCATCCTTGGCCAAGTATTGGAATCATATGATACAACATCCTCCTCAATCGACTGGGGGGCAACAGCTTCCAACTGCATCTATTATACCCCCTAATATAGGCCAACCATATCCAGGTACGTCCAATCCCATCTAGGGTTCGAATGCTCAAAATCATGTCCCTATTCTAGGATACAATCCCATGAGCTACTATCCTCTACAACCTCCATTGAATCTGCCTGGGTCTTCACATTATATGCAGACTGCTTATGGTCCTACTGGTTTTCCGACGGGGCTTCCTCCCCAAAGCCACTAGTACCCGCATGTGAATCGACAGTTACCCTTCTTGGCCACTTTGGATCTCCCGGACTTGTCGAAGATTTTGAATGATCCAATTCTTCACTCTCCCCAATGGCCCTCTATACCAACCAAGCTACCATCGGACATCCCTAAATTCGACGGAAAAGCAGGAGAGAACCCGAACAATCACGTTATGAATTTTCACCTTTGGTGTTCATCCAACTCGTTGATGGATGACTCTATTCGTTTACGTCTTTTTCAACGGACACTCACAGGTTCTGCTGCGAAGTGGTATATAGAATTACCCCGATGTTTTTTCACTGACTTCAACACCCTAGCTATGGCTTTCCTCACTCACTACCAGTTACCGATCCGTTATGAAACAGGGACCGAGATTTTAATTTCTTTCAAACAAAAAATGCCACTCATATATCCGATCACATTCATGAGTGGCGACGGAGACGACGTCTCATTAAACTCGAACTCCCCGATCAGTTGCTGGCAGAGTGGTTCACAAAATCATTTGTGAATGACATCGGTCGTGACATTGCCATGTGTGGAGTAGTCATGGAAGAGCAGGCCATAAGTCGTGCCCAATACCTTGACCTTGTTTACTCCCAAATGGGTACCTTTTATGACTTACTATCTGACTTACCTCGTCCTTCCACTTCTGCCACTTCAACTACTCCAACTGCTTCTCATGCAGCCGATGGTGTGATTGGCACTTTCCATGCCCAACCACATTCCGTCTCAAGCACTAACCCCAAACATGCTTCTTATAATGTTTAAAACTCTCCATCTCCTGCCCCTCCCACCGGCAAGACTTCTGAGGTAAATGTAGTTCAATCTACCCCAGTCGGTAAAAACAAATCCAAAAAGGGAAGGGGTAAGAATAAGGAGGACAAAAATACTTCTCAAGAAGAGTGAACCAAAAATCCACCTGTTGACGATCGGGATAAGCGCAAACCTTGATACCCTTGTCTTATCTGTGGTGATGATAACTACACGAAGGATTGTCCACGACGTGCTGAGGTCACTAAGTTCCTTCAAGGATCCCCAAAACCACCTTCTCTAGTCGTTTTGTCCCAACCCTTCCCGTCTCAACAATAGGCTCAATTGGTCATTCATGACCAACCCTCACCTTCTACTACATCCTATGTATTGATGTGTACTAGCAATTCAAAGCAGAATGACATTGCAGTCACCACTCGAGCCAAAGATTACTCTCCCTCTAAAGAGAAGGTTGATGAACCACCTCCTTCATTGGTACAACCCTTTCCCGTGACTCCACCTACCAATAGTCCTCTTCATATCGAACGACCGAGCATCAACACAATTCTTTGACCCCCCCCAAAGGGAATCATTCAAAAATCGGCTTTCAATGCTCATGCTACCCAGAACTACAACATTGTTGAAGATCTGGCCCAAGCACCTTCTACGATGTCAGCCCTCGAAGTCCTTCAAAGTTGTCCCACACAACGGAAGGCACTATTGAAAGCTATCGGTGGAATCGACCCGATGGATACGAATTTAATAATTTTTTACTTGGAAGATCACATTCCATGGTTAGCCCCTCAACTCGCGTTCCAGATCCAAGTGATTGTCTCTGACAAAAACATTTGTCGAACCGTTATCGATGAGGGTGCCTTGATGTGTGTCGTGTCTCTTACTTCCTGGAAAGCCATTAGCTCTTCCTCTTTGAATGAATCCAAGAACACTCTCAAAGCCTTCAATGGCTCTGGTTTTAATCCCTATGGTGTTCTTCCTTCGTTTCCCATCACGTTAGAAGGAAAAATGGTCCAAGTCGAAGTGGAAGTCTTTGACGCTCCCCTTGATTACAATCTTCTGCTTGGCCACAGTTGGATCGATTCCATGCACACAGTTGTGTCGACCCTTTTTCATGTGGTACGTTTCCCACATCAAGGGAAGGTAGTCACCCTCAATCAATTAGCCTTCTTTAATTCTGATACCCGTACTGGCAACGTACCGTTCATCGCTAAAACCCCCCCCGGGTTATGAGAACATCGGTGTAGGCCTTCTTAAAGACTCTTCATTAATGGGTACTTTCCCCATTCTACCACCTGATGTTCCATGCTCGTCCATTGCTTCAATCAACATGATATCCACCTTGATTCACGAAATCCCTGCATCTCACGACCCATGGATAGTACCTGACCCTGGAGATCATCTTCGTTACGACAATGAAAGGTTGTTAAGTCCGGTCAAATCTGCCTATCAGGCCATTCAATCAGCAACACTTTCTTACCCCTCTCTTGGTGAGTTGTCTCCAGATCCCTTCCATGTCATTTTTCCCACAAACGAGATGATCATGTCTATCATGGAAGACACCCCTTGGGATGATGAACATCATCATTCTATCCTCTTTCTGGAGCAACATAGCATTGAGAACTACCAACGGATCTTGACCTCGTCAACCGTTGTCATCATCTCAACCATTCATGAGTCCACGCACGATGTGTTTTTCGAAGGGAACTTAAGCAATATCTCGCCCACTATTCCCCTCGACATATCCATCAAGCCTGGAATTGTCCAAAATGTCCATATTGGAGCTTCATGTTCCCCTGACGAAATCATCACCTATACATCTCTTTTCAAAGAGTTTCGTGACATCTTCGGCTGGAGCTACGAAGAAATGTCGGGTATCGACCCCAACATTGTGATACATGAGATCAAGACATACCCCGACGCTAAACCCATCCGAAAATGCCTTCGTCCAGTTCACCCACGTAAAGCGGCTGCTATGAAGCTCGAAGTCGAGAAACTTCTCAAAGCCAGCTTTATTTACTCGGTGGCTCTCACTGACTGGGTTTCCAATCTTGTCCCGATCGACAAGAAACAAGGCACAATTCGTGTATGTGTTGATTATAGGGATATCAACAAAGCTTGTCCCAAAGACAACTTTCCTACCCCCTTCGTCGATCATATTGTCAACGATTGCGCCGGAAGTGAAATCTTCTCTCTGATGGATGGTTTCTCCGGGTATAATCAAATCAACATTGTTCTCAAGGATCAACATAAGACTTCTTTTATTTTGTCCTTGGGGTACTTTTGCCTATCAGAAACTCCCTTTTTGTCTTAAGAACACTGGCGCAACTTTTCAACGCACTATGTCTTATGCCTTCCATGATATCAAACACATTGTGCAACCATATCTGAACGATTTACCCGCTCACTCAATGCGCCGAGTCGATCATCCAACCCACCTCCGAGCCATTTTCGTCCACTGTCGGTTTTACCGTATACGTTTGAATCCTCATAAGTGTGTTTTCTACATGGAATCCAGCTGACTTCTAGGATTTATTGTTTCACGTCAAGGGATCAGGGTAGATCCTTTAAAGGTTGAGGCGATCCTTAATCTCCCTCCTCCTTCTACACTTCGCCAGTTACAAAGTTTGTAGGGGAAAGAAAACTTTCTTCGTCATTTTATCCCAAATTACGCCGAGATAACTCATGGATTTACGTGGATCCTTAAAAAGGGGTCTGATTTTGTATGGGATAACATCCCAAACAACGCTTTCAAAGCTTTGAAATTGTCCCTAACATGTGCTCCGCTTCTCTTTCCCCCCAATTACAGTCGTGATTATTTCCTCTACCTTGCTGCCTCGGATTACACCATTGGTATGGTTCTCGTCCAAGAGGATGATGCTAATGACGAACATGTTATCTACTACTTGAGTTGAAGTCTAATGCCTACCGAAATCAAGTATTTACATGTCGAAAAACTAGCCTTGGTAGCCGTCCAAGCCGTCCAACGCTTCCGGCACTATATCCTCTCGCGCAAGACTACAGTGATTTCTAACTGCAACCCTATGCAACACATTCTCACACATCAATTGATAGGGGGAAAATACTACAAATGGATTGTGATACTCCAGGAGTTTGACTTGGAATTCGAATGCGCCAAGTCCAAGAAGTCCTTAGTGTTTGCTGAGTTGATATGAGACATTCCCTATTCTGAAACGAAAAATGTAGTAGCTGATTCATTACCTGATGAATCCCTTTTCCTCATCATCACTGATGATCTTTGGTATGGTGACATCATCATATATCTTCAAATCCAGACTTTCCGGCAAACTTTGTCTAGTACTGACCGACGTCGAATAAACTACTAAGCCCGTCAATATATTATCCTCGGGGATACTCTTTATTGTCGGGGGATTGACTCCATTTTTCGACGCTGCCTAACGTTCGACGAAGCTGAGAGAGATCTGAATTACTTCCATTCTGGAGCCTGTGGTGGTCATATGTCTGGGTATGATACTGCCCAAAAGATCTTACGCGCAGGGTATTTTTTTCCTTCTTTATTTAACGACTGCATAATCGTCGTTAAAAAATGCCATGCTTGCTAGACCTATAATAACAAGATACAGTCGCATCCCGCTCCTCTTCACCCTATGGTCTCCATTGGTCCCTTTGCGAAATGGAGCATCGATTTCATGACATGTCACCCCCACTCGGCCGGGAGGCATGGATACATTATTGTAGCCATAGATTACTTTATGAAATGGGCCGAGGCGATGCCGACATTTGACAAGACTAGAAAGACCGCAACATTATTCATTTATAATCACATCATAGCTCGTTTTGGTGTTCCCCAGGCTATCGTCACTGATCATGGTAGCCACTTTCGAAACTTCATGATGTGCGAACTTACTGAAAATTTGGGTCTTCGCCATGAAAACTCAATGCCCTATTACCCACAAGACAACGGCCAAGTCGAAGCAATTAACAAAGTTCTCATAACTATGCTCCGACGAATGATAGGGATTCACAAAACAAGTTGGCACACAATGTTATTTTCGACATTGTGGGCTTACCGGACATCCGTCAAGTGACGCAGTGTCGCACCCGTAGGCACACCTGCTCACAGGATATTCTCTTTCCTCAGTCCGAAGAACACTAATCAGTCCTTCTATTTCCCTATCAAGAAATCTTCACCCACAGATCTCTTTGCGTGACTCCCCCTCTCTTTACTTATCGGGGAATCGGACTTCACAACCTTGCGAGGTCAGTGATCGAGCGTAGGACTCTCGAATCTCCGAGACCCGATATGAGTCAACACTGACCCTTCCGTTCCTTTGTTAGGACTTTCTCTATCAGGATATCGACACTCGCAGTGTTGAGCAACTCGATTCTCTGACTCCCGAGTCCTGATATGCCGAAACTATGATGAGCTCGCGGCTTTGACTTTTCAACGGTCATGTCACCTCGTCGGGATTTTGGACTTCGTGGGATCGCAAATCCTGATGTCCAATGTTTCGAGACTTTACCTTTCCCAAACCCCGATACAGTGTGCTACCTGTCCACCACCAACTCCTATGGCCCCACACTGTACTTGTATTCGTCGGGATATCGCGTATCGCGATTTCGCGACTCCCATTACCAAATCTTTGATTCCTTTCTTACAACATCTTGATAGGTGATTTTGCGAATAATCCAATGCCCCTGGCTGTCTTGGATCAACGAATCTGCCTCTTCTGAGCTTTAAACACTATGGGAATATCTATAGTATCCCCCTGCACCCCCACGAGATCCAACGTCTCACGGTGATTCGTTGATTTTCCCTGGAAGATATCGATCATCCGTTCTTCCTTATGCAATCCACGAAATGACTAAGTGTTCTTCCACAGAACTTATCCACCTGCGTGCAAACTTGTGACGCTTCTTGCCAACCTTCAAGGCACAAATTTTCTACACTGTCCTTCAATAAATTCGAAGGTCCTATCCCTCCTGAGATTTTCCCCACGACCTCAAGTCCTTCAAGAAAACTCTTGAACGCACTCCTTGCGGCAGACCTTCAACAACGTCGAAGTGTTGAAGTCACTTGACTCTGCGCACACCTGTAGCAACAGTCTGTCAAATGCTTCACTCAAGTTCGCAACCCTGAGACTTTTACCTGGCCTGCGCACTCCTTGCACGGCTCTTATGCCCAACTGCACTTCTGAATGAATGAGAACAAAAACTATCTCTATCTGAACCCTCTGTCAATACACTCCTTGCAGACACTTCAACTACACTCCTTGCAGGAATTCTCTGGCTCAAATAGAGAAACAATTGAAACTCATTCCATCTCCCTCTCAGACTTCAATTCATACATGAAATCAC
>JZKD02S1751389.1:0-44179 GCA_000966675.3 Picea glauca
ACTCGAACCAGGAACCCTCTTTTCCTGCGAGTTACCTTTCGCTCTGATACCAGTTGTTAGAAAAACAAGACCGTGGAGCAATAAAATAAAACAAATGCGGAAATAAAACACAGAACATACACAATACAATAGAGACATAGATTTATGTGGTTCACCCAGTGTGGGCTATGTCCACCAGAGAAATTGCCAGGTCCTTCATTTATTATTATCCAACATATGAAGGGATACAACCTACAACAAACCTGTTGTTACTTCCTCTTCTTTCTCTGATAGTCTCCTATCTCAGAATACAATATTCTCCATTAACCATAGCCGCAATACATTTCCCTCATAAAAGAGGGTTGCCTTCTAGGGAAAAAAACCCTAACATAATCTCTATCATTAGATCTGCGACCTTATAATGAACGGTCCAGATTTACAATGAAATTACAATACACATTTACAAGGCAATTTTTCCTTCGGGGGCTTCGCCCCCGAACCCCCGCTTGCCCCCAGACCCCCGGGACCCCGCAGAGGGGGTACCCCCCCTCTGCACTCCCCCTCGTGAAAGAGTGTACATACTTATGGGGTGTAAATACTTCATGGGGTATAAACATGGCTGAAAGTAAAAGACCTCTGAATCATGAAGATAATGAGGCTCCACAACCAACAAGTTCCACAAGTCACAGTTCCACAAGTCATAGTTCCAGAGGTCGTAGTTCTAGAGGGCATAGTTCCAAAGGTCATAGTTCCAGAGGGCATAGTTCCGCAGGTCATAGTTCCACAGGTCACAATTCCACAGGTCATAGTTCCAGACGATGTAGTTCTAGAGGTCATAGCTCCAGAGGTCATAGTTCCAGAGTGCGTAGTTCCACAAGTCACAATTCCATAGGTCATAGTTCGAGAGGGTGTAGTTCCATAAGTCAAAGTTTCAATGGTCATAGTTCTAGAGGGCGTAGTTCCATAGGTCATAGTTCCTCAGGTCATAGCTCCACAGAGCATAGTTCTAGAGGTCATAGTTCCATAGGTCATAGTTCTAGAGGGCATAGTTACAGAGGTCATAGTTCCAAAGGGCGTAGTTCCAGAGGTCATAGTTCCAGAGGGTGTAGTTCCAGAGGTCGTAGTTCCACAGGTCATAGCTCCAGAGGGCATAGTTCCACAGGTCATAGTTCCATAGGGCGTAGTTCCATAGGTCATAGTTTCACAGGTCACAATTCCACATGTCATAGTTCTACAGGGCGTAGTTCCAGAGGTCATAGTTCCAGAGGGCATAGTTCCACAAGTCACAGTTCCATAGGGCGTAGTTTCACAGGTCATATTTTCAGAGGCCGTAGTTCCACAGGTCATAGTTCCATAGGTTGTAGTTCTAGAGGGCGTAGTTCCACAGGTCACAGTTCCATAGGTCATAGTTCTACAGGGCATAGTTCTAGAGGTCAGAGTTCCATAGGTCGTAGTTCTAGAGGGCGTAGTTACACAAGTCACAGTTCCACAGGTCATAGTTACGGAGGGTGTAGTTCCAGAGGGGGTAGTTCCAGAGGTCATAGTTCCAAAGGGCGTAGTTCCAGAGGGCATAGTTCCACAGGTCATAGTTCCAAAGGGCATAGTTCCAGACGACATAATTCAAGAGGTCATAGTTCCAAAGGGCGTAGTTACAGAGGACGTAATTCTAGAGGGCATAGTTCCAGAGGTCATAGCTCTAGAGGGTGTAGTTCCACATGTCATAGTTCGAGAGGGCATAGTTCCAGAGGGCATAGTTCTAGAGGGCGTAGTTCTAGGAACTACGCCCTCTGGAACTATGAGCTATGGAACTACACCCTCTGGAACTATGACCTATGAAACTATGCCCTCTGGAACTATGACCTCTGGAACTATGACTTCTGGAACTACACCCTCTGGAACTATGACCTCTGGAAATACGCCCTTTGGAACTATGCCCTTTGGAACTATGACCTCTTGAACTACGCACTCTCGAACTACGCCCTCTGGAACTATGACCTCTAGAACTAGACCTGTAGAACTATGACCTGTGGAACTGTGACCTGTGTAACTATGACTTGTGGAACTACGTCCTCTGGAACTATGACCTGTCGAACTACACCCTCTAGAACTATGACATTTGGAACTATGCCCTCTGGAACTACGCCCTTTGGAACTATGACCTCTTGAGCTACGCCCTTTGGAACTATGACCTCTAGAACTATGCCCTGTGGAGCTATGACCTTTAGAACTACGCCCTTTAGAAATATGACCTGTGGAACTACGCCCTCTGGAACTATGACCTGTGGAACTATGCCCTCTCGAACTACGCCCTCTGTAACTATGACCTATGGAACTACGCCCTCTGGAACTACGCCCTTTAGAACTATGACCTCTGGAACTACGCCCTCTGGAAGTATGACCTGTGGAACTACGCTCTATGTAACTATGACCTGTGGAACTACGCCCTCTGGAAATACGCCCACTAGAACTATGACCTCTGGAACTACGCCCTCTGGAACTATGCCCTTTGGAACTATGACCTCTGGAACTACGCCCTCTGGAACTATGACCTGTGGAACTACGCCCTCTGGAACTACGCCCTTTGGAACTATGACCTGTGGAACTATGCCCTCTAGAACTACGTCCTCTGGAACTATGAACTCTGGAACTACGCCCTCTGGAACTACGCCCTCTAGAACTATGACCTCTAGAACTACGCCCTATGGAACTATGACCTGTGGAACTATGGCATGTGGAACTATGAATTATGGAACTACGCCCTCTAGAGCTATGACCTGTGGAACTTTGACCTGTGGAACTACACTATATGGAACTATGATCTGTGGAACTATGCCCTCTGGAACTACGCCCTCTGGAACTATGACCTGTGGAACTCTGACTTGTGGAACTACGCCCTCTGGAACTATGACCTATGGAACTACGCCCTTTGAAACTACACCCTCTGGAACTATGCCCTCTAGAACTACGCCTTCTGGAACTACGCCCTTTGGAACTACACCATTTGGAACTATAACCTGTGGAACTACATCCTCTGGAACTATGACCTCGAGAACTATGCCCTGTAGAACTATGACGTGTGGAATTGTGACCTTTGGAACTACGCCCTATGGAACTACGCCCTCTGGGACTACGTCCTGTGGAACTATGACCTATGGGACTACGACCTATGGAACTGACTTGTGGAACTACACCCTCTGGAACTATTCCCTCTGGAACTATGACCTCTAGAACTATGCCCTCTGGAACTATGACATGTGGAATTGTGACCTGTGGAACTATGACCTATGGAACTACGCCCTCTGGAACTATGACCTGTGGAACTATGCCCTATGGAACTACGCCCTTTGGAACTATGACCTGTGGAACTACGCCCTCTAGAACTATGACCTGTGGAACTATGCCCTCTGGAACTACGACCTGTGGAACTGTGACTTGTGGAACTGCGCCCTCTGGAACTATGACCTCTGAAACTCTGACCTCTAGAACTACGTCCTGTAGAACTATGACCTTTGGAACTATGACATGTGGAACTGTGACCTGTGGAACTACGCCCTCTAGAACTACACCCTCTGGAACTATGACCTGTGGAACTACGCCCTCTGGAACTATGACCTGTGGAACTGTGACTTGTGGAACTACGCTCTCTGGAATTATGACCTTTGGAACTATGACCTCTGGAACTACGCCCTGTAGAACTATGACCTGTGGAACTGTGACCTGTGGAACTATGACTTGTGGAACTACGCCTTCTGGAACTATGACTTGTGGAACTACGCCCTCTTTAACTATGACCTGTGGAACTACCCCTCTGTAACTACGCCCTCTGTAACTATGCCCTTAGGAACTATGATCTCTGGAACTACGCCCTCTGGAACTATGACCTCTAGAACTATGCCCTGTGGAACTGTGACCTGTGGAACTGTGACATGTGGAACTAGGAAGCAGCTGAGGGCTGTCACAGGTGTGGCAGTAGGCAGTTGAGTTGAGTTGAAATAGCGCGCCTGGAACTGACAGACAAGGTCAGTCAAATGCGGAATGTGGTGGATGTTCCGCATCAGATAGAAATCTAGAATGCGATCTCAATTGAACAAGAATTTACAGTGGAAGACAGTACAGGATTTTCAGGTGTAGCCGAGGAATTGAAGGGCAACGGAGGATTGGCGACGTCGTCTCCATTTCCTTCTAACATTTGAACAACCCTCATCATACAAGGACGATCTCTGGAGTTGTACTGAATGCACCACAATCCAACTTTTGTGAGTCTCCTCGCCTTCCCCTCATCTTCTGTTTCCATTTCTCCTCCTCTCAATCTCATTCCCAACTCCCCACTCTCAAGAAGCTTGAAAGCCCACTCAGGAAAGTACAACTGACTGGACCGGCTCACCTGGACATCAATATTCTTTCTGCCCCCAACAATCTCTAGCAAGAGCATTCCGAAACTGTAGACATCTGATTTATCAGTAACAGGACCCATATCTCTCGACCACACCTCGGGCGCAACATATCCTGGCGTCCCTCTCGCCGCCGTCATTGAAATATGGTCGTCTCCCTTCCCACAAAGTTTTGCCAGACCGAAATCAGCAAYYTTAGGWGTGAAGTCGGCGTCCAGCAATATATTGTGAGGTTTGATGTCRAAGTGTATGATGCGTTTGTCGCAATCTTGGTGCAGATATGCAATTCCACGAGCCACACCCAAAGCAATTGAATATAATTGCTCCCACGTCAAGACTTGCCCCCGCTCTTTTTCGGCAAATGTAAACTTCTCCAGAGATCCATTAACCATGTATTTGGGTTTGGCTGTGTCTATGCCTATCAAGAAGCTTGACAACCACTAAAGCGCCATTTCGAAGCTTTCCTTTATACACCACGCCATAACCTCCTTCTCCCAACTTTTTCGCAAAGTTGTTTG
Source organism: Picea glauca (assembly GCA_000966675.3). Taxonomy (NCBI): domain Eukaryota; kingdom Viridiplantae; phylum Streptophyta; class Pinopsida; order Pinales; family Pinaceae; genus Picea; species Picea glauca. The sequence continues at coordinate 4,889 of JZKD02S1751389.1, forward strand.
TGATCTTCTTGAGGTGAAAGAGTGAATATCTAATTGGCATTGACATTTCATAAGCATACTCCTTTAGGAATTTCTCGACCTTTGAAGTAGAGCTACTAGGAGGAGATCTTCTCTTCTTCGCATAAAACGTTAAGAACAACACTGCTATTGCTGTCAGCGCAACTCCTCCAATAATGCAACCTGCAGTGGAATGGACAGATCGATATGAATGTGATCTTTGTCCATGAGAGGAGGAGAAGGGCAGATGCAACAAGAAAGCAAACTTGATAAACAATGCGAGTCATTGAATTGGTAAGAAGACGACGATGTATTCTGATTATGCAAAGAAGACGAAGGAGATGGAATTGGATAGTGGGCTTGAAATGAAAGGCATGGAGTTGCAGTGCAGAAGACGGCATAGTCAACACGCCAATTAGACTTTGCTCGACTTATTATGCTAAAAAATTGTTTTTTAATTCCACGAAGTAGCGGTGTGGCTTCTCTAGCCCGTCGCGCTAATCGCTTTACCATAAAAAGGGTTAAATTCCACACACTTTCCTTCCGCCATTGAAAAAACCTGTGCGAGTCATTTAGACTTTGACTTTTCGAGTGTGGTGAACAGAGTACCTATTCTAGAAACTTAGCATAGTCATCCTAAATCTACATAACTAAACTAAAGCGGCTGCAAGCTAAACAATCGTTGTAGCCATTCTAGTATTTCTATTTATAAATTGATGTATAAATAAATTTTTGATATTTGTATTAATGTTGTTTTTAATAATTTTATATTACTAGCATACCCTGAAGTGCTCGAATGGAAACACCCAAGAAAGGGTGGTTATGTTAGACAAATGGTTATGAATAAATTAATAGAGGGTTCTTGATGGCTACTTTGTGGTTCTGTTCGACAAATGGTTTTTGAGATGGTTATGAATAAACTAATAGAGGGTTTTTGATGGCTACTTTAAATAAAATGCAGTAATTATAAGCAAATAGTGATATATAGAGTTTAGAATAGAAAAATGTTGATGGTCATCATTATATCTCAAGGTAACTTTGTGGTCATGGGTCCTCAACGAAATTTAATTAGAGGGTAAAAATCAACACTCAAATAAAGCAAACAAGTGTATGCTTGTATGCTAAAAACTAAAAAATGTGAGTAACTCATAATTCCCCAATTTTAACAATTAAAGGACATTGGAGAGACTGCTTATCTAATTATTACCGATTAAAGGAGATTGGAGAGAGTGGTTGGTCTAATTATTAGTTAAAAAATAAAATAAAAATATTTATTTTGGGGGACATCTTGTGTCATGTTTAACTCTTGTTGCAGAGAGTGGTTGATCTTATTATTAGTTAAAAAATAAAATATAAATCTTTATTTTGAGGAGATCTTGTGTCATGTTACTTTAGCTCTTCTCATACTGTTATTGAAACCCTGGATCCATATCTTGCTTCTAATATCACCATTTCAATATGACTTTGAAGTTTGGCACAATGTAATATCATTGTATTTTTTTTTTAAGAAATAAAATATTGATATATGATTGTCAAGATTATTTTTATTTTTATTTTAAATGAAATTCTTGTAATGAGTTTCAAGCTCATAGATATAGATTTACTTGTTAAATCATTGCGAACCAATGCATATGTACAATGCTTGTTGAAACAATCTTTCCAAATGCCATTATCACTCTTATAAACATAGAGATAAATATTGAGTAGAATAAGAAATATATATACTTGTTAATGGTGTCAATACATTTAATTCTAATAATATGTTATGGATATAACCATTGTAGATAATTATGTTGATAGTACATTTATTGGAAATGGGAAGAATTAATAGACTTTTAATGATAGATGAGATTTTAATGGACATGATTTAATTAATAAGCCTTTAATGATAGATGAGATTTTAATGGACATGATTTAATATGCTCAAACTTACTTGCATGATAAAAGATGTCATTTTGTCATTAAAAAGATGTTTAAGGAGATTAGCATGAAAATAATGGTTTACTAAGTGTTTTACTAAGTTTAATTTTTTTACTACTAATTGGATGTTTACAGCATTTAAGTTTTTTTATTTTTTTGCATTTAGGTTTTCTTATAGATTCCCTTTTTACCAGTGGGTGAGTTTGGTGCAGTCTGCTCCACTTTCTACCAGTTGTGTGGGTGAGTTTTTACTCTACTGCCACGTGTCTTTTAACTATTCTTATACCCACTCCCATGTTTTTTCATAGTGGCACTCTTTAGGTATGTACTCAAACTGTATCCCTACTTCCATGTCGTTCCACTTTTGTTCATCGTGGCACTCTTTATGTATGTATGCAAATAGACATCGATCTATTGGTATGTGAAAAGTTTGGAAATGGCATCGATATGTAGGCACATGAGAAGTCTGGAAAAATTCATTCATTGTAATAATACAATTTTGCTTCACCTCACTATCAGTGTTCCATGTCTAATGTTCCCAAGGTATTATGTGTTGGCGATGGAAGTCACCCCTGGATTGCAATAGGAGCAGAGCCCAACGCCCATCAGTTTTATGTCACGATAGGTTTAATGAGTGATCAAATGGTGAGTGAACTCAGAGCAGTATTATTTAACTCAGAAAACTAGGCCATAAATGCACAGGGAAGTGAGGGCCATAACTAACTTCAGTCAAAATTTTTAGTTAAAGTGAGAGTAGAGGGAAGACTAGGTAGAAAAGAGAGGAGACTGCTCTGGGCATCCGGCCTTCCAACAACTCGGGAAAGAAAAAACGAGACATTGAAATGTGCCTAAATGACACAGTGATAACTGCACACTGATCAAACCTATCATACTATGCAGCCACAACCATTCGACTGGATCCTCCAAGCCCGAATCATTCAGTGTAAGATGAAAAAGACAACGTGAGATACTGCTTAAAACTGGTGCAGAGATTGTAGTGACCAACCATACGCCATCCTACAATATGCAACCCTCGACTGGATCCTCCAATTCCGAGTGTTTTAAACAGCTAAAAGAAAATAAAAAAGAAGCTGACTTCCATTAATTTGATAGTCTCAAATCAAAATACATAACCAAAGCTTCCTCAGAAACTTTACAGGCGGGAGCTAAGCTCAACCATCAATGCTTACAAAAATGGCGAAAACGCCTACATATACTTAAAAACAACAACAACAACAAAAACAAGACGCTGCATTAAAAACATTGCGTCTGCATGGCTTCTGGCAGCCTGCCCATGCAGACTCAGTACGATCGTGTGCCTATGACAGACGCCATCAGATTTCAGACTGTCCTTTTGCAGGTGAGTCGACATGAATTAGTCCTTTGCCGGACCTTCCTTTTATGGCGGAGATGATGTTCAACCACCAACAACTGCCGCAATAGCTGCTTTTTGGGACCGGGGATGGCCTCAGTGAACTCTACCTTCTGGGACGTGGAGGTCTCCTAGTGGTGTCACCTGGATCAGCTGAACGGTCTTACTTCGTTGGACTGCTGCGAGGGGACCCCTGTGACGGACGTGGACGATGGTGTGACGGGGTTGAAGGCGTGAACACTGCGGAGGTGGTGGCGAGGAAATGAGAACTGTGACATCGGCTGAGGAATGCCATGGTGTTTGAATAGGACACAGGTGGAAGCAACGTGGAGCGCAGGGATACAAGTGAACACGGGGTAAAGAGATGCCCACACGGGTGGAGGTGACTAGGAAAGAGAGGGACACATGGTAGGAGACAGCGGATGATGGAAGGTGTTGAGGTGGAGGTGACTGGGGGGAAGAGACACATGGCAGGAGGCGAGAGGACGATGAGCCGAGAAGGAGCCATGTGGGTGGACGTGGCAGGATACGAGAGGGCGCTGAGTTGAGGAGGAAGCGACGTGGAGGTGACACGACAAGTAGGGGGCCCACACTAATAACATGCCATTTCGGACCCCCCCCCTCCTCATTAAAGGAAGAATGGAAAGAGGGTCTGGAAATGGCTTGAGAGCCATTGATCTGGGTGCCTCGATCTTGGCCGTCGGAGATGTGCACATCGGATTTTGGACCCCCCCCGATTAAAGGCAGAAAGGCAAGGAGGGTTCGGAATGAAGCCTCAGCCGCTAATTAAGGCACCCCGATCCTAGCCGTTGGAGAGTTGCGCGTTGAATTCTAGACCCCCCCCCCCTTTTTAAAGGCAGAACGACAGAGGGGGTGTGGAATTGGACCTCGTCCGTGGATCTAAGCGCCTGGATCACGACCGTCCAGATCTACGCCCCTTTTAAATTAAATGTGCCCGAGCCTCGCTGATGGATGAACGACTGAGATGGCTTCGGCGCTTTCAACATGAAAATCCCGAAAGGCCCCACTCGTGGCTCAAATATGCGCCGCGTGTCCTTCAGATGAACAGTCCTAATCCTTTCGGGATTTCTGGCGCTGGGAGCTTGCGATGCACTTCCTCCTCAAAATATCGATTGACCAAACCGTGAAAGCACGGATGTGCGCCACGTGTCCTTCAGATGAACGATCGAGAGGGCTTTGTCATTAAAAAAGAGGGCTACCTCCGCTCCCAAGCTCGCTTGACGTGACCTGACACTAGGACCGTGGGCTCGGCTTCGAAGGGCGCTTATCGGCATTTCGCATTTTGGGGATTTCTGTTGCAATGGACGGGAGATCCCTTGTCTCTCGAAATGCCGAATGTCGACTGGCTGCCACCTACCCCAACGGGATCGGACGACCCAGATTTAGCCTTGGACTATGGGCGTTATCTCTTGTGCTAAATCACGGGCAACTTGGTAGCCCCGAAACGCCGCTGACCGTTGATCTGCTCTTATAGATGGATCTCAGCCGCTAACCACATAACTTCACCCGCTCACTTGATTTTTAGCCTGAAATGGGGTTTTACGTGCTACGCTTGGGCGTTCTTTGTGCAACCTGCAGACCTGGATTCTCTCGAGCCCAAGACAAGAATTGTTGCTAACATTATGTATCCAATTGATCGATTGAGGTAGTTCGCTATACAGTGGAGGTGGGGTGTGAAAATGCATCTTCCCAAGGTAGTCTGCATTCCTTATTCAGTGGAAGCAAGGCGTGAGAATGGATGTTCCCAAGGTAGTCTGTATCCAATTGATCAATTGAGGTATGCTGTTATTTCTTTTTCATATATGTCATATGACTATCAAATTCTTTTGCATTATTATTATATGCAAATTTAGATGATTCTTATCACATAAAGTAGCTTTGGATCCGACTGTAAAAATCTTAATCTTCAAAATCTGCAAAAGAAAAATCGTATGATTTAAGCGCTTACTAACTCACAGGAAGAACATCGTTGCACTTCTTATGTGTCTTTTCCAAGTCATATGGGAAGAATTTGGTATTCGATAGTTCCAGAATACAAAGAATGCTGAGATGGGTTATCTATCAAGGGGCGTGGGTGGAATTTGGTGTTGGATACAGACTCCATAAACTAGTGACCAACACGAGCAGAGCAAGGTTCGAGTTGTCTACCAAAGTCTAAACTTCAGAATCATTTATTTTTTTTGTTCACCTACCTTATTAATCAACCAAAAAAATTGCATGTCATATTGATGTGCCAATGTTATCTCCACCTATAAAATACATCTTTAAATTAAAAATATATACGACATGCCATCAAATTCTAGGCTTGGGCGTGAAAATGCAAGATTGGAAAATACATGTTGAACAATGAAACTTAATATAACTAAATGCACAAGTAATGAATATTTTTTGTCAAAAGATAATAATTGAGGGTTGTTTGTTATTCAAAATGTATAACGATCCATATAGCCTGAGTGGGCCCAATGGTTAAGAACATGTGTTTCCTCTTAAGAGGTCACAAGTTCAAATCCAGAGGGGGGTAGGGTATGACAACATACTACTCTCGGTGTATATCAACCACCTTTATAATGTGGTTGTGCTAGTACACTCAAAACTTAAAAAAAAGGATGTAAGTTGTGGCTACCTTAAACCTACAAATGAAAAATTTATAAGGAAGTGATTTATTCCAATCAAGTTGTCAATTTCTCCATTTTGAAAAATGTAATATTGTTTGTAAACAAATAAATAACAAACCTAAATTCTCACCTTATAAGATCACCTTCACTATGTGCTTGACATCCCTTCACAATTCCCTTCCAAGTAGTTATGTCTTGTGTGTTCCCCTTCATGGTCACGAATAGTGTTTTAAAATGGTCATTTGAGAGTAATGGCAATTTATGATGTCTTCTTTCTCCCTTAGTTGTTTTGTTTCATCCTCTTCACTCACAAGGTTCATGTATTCCATGATGAACCCCACACCTTGGCATTTTATGAGTTTCCATAGAACCAAGCCCCTTAGAACCCATTTTCATCACAAAGACACTCTACCACACCTACCCATTCTAAATCATTAATTTCTCTCTTGTCTTCGATGTGCCTTAGAAGCATATTTGGATGTAATTGAGATTTATGGGATTCACAATTTGATAGCCATAAACACCACCATGTTGTGTATTGTGACTTCTCCTTGCTCATTAGAGCCAACAACTACGTAACAATCAAACATGATAAATCATTTTTGAACTATCTTTTAAAATATATGTGATCTGGATCTCGGGGGTTGAGATCTAGATGGATTGAATGTTGAGAGAGGAGGAGCTTAGACGTACCAATCTTGCATGAAAATAAGCATGGACAAAAACATGTAATTGAAGTATTCGGGAGGTGAGGCTCTAAAACTAATTACTAGTAATTCACTCAGAGCTAATTAATCTTACAATGAACAATAGAAAATATGAGAGAAGTCAGAATGAGTAACTTGATATTATGAGAAGGCTTGTTGGGACTCTCTTTACCCAGTACAATAATGGAGAGTTGGGACTCTCTTTGATCCATATGGGCAACCTGTTAGCCCAATTAATTAATGTGGAGGTGGGTATCTCCTTGATCCACATGGACAATCTATTAGCTTTATAGCTTTATGACTTTTGCATATGAATTTAGGCCATATGCCCCCTACAATTCGGATCATTCCTCCCCCCTTAGAAAATGATGGTTCCCCATCATTTCACCCATGCTACAAAGAGACCCATGAGTACAATGTTCTAATTCCCAATGAAGTGAAGGGTTTTGTGTGGTTGACCCATAACCATTTACATTAATAAAATGGAAAAATCATGACTTTGGAGGCTTTGAATCTTCTTCTACAAATTTATTCATAACTTGTGCTACATGGGATGAAATCCAATTTCATCAAAGACCCATTTGAGCTACTGAAGAGATATTTTCATCAACATATGGAACTTGTTATGGTATTCCATGGAGTGAGAAAAATCTTGTTGAAGTGCCAGTGACGCGCAACCGTCTTGGAAGAAAGACATGCACATCTTCAATCAGTGATATCTCTCAAACCAGGAAACACAATGAAATTCTGTAAAATACCCATTTGAGCTGGCAGAGAGACCTTTCCATTGATATAACATAAGTTCTATAGGGTGTCTGGTAAAGTGAGAAATACTAGGCCAAAGTTTAAGGGCACACGACCACACTAGTTACAGACATGTGCTGCTTCAAACAAGGATATCTCATAAACCAGACAACGAAATGAAATTCCACGAAATACCCATTTGAGATATTGAAGAGATATTTCCAGCCATATGTGGAACTTATTATGTATTTTCCTAAGTAGGAAGAAAAAAACCATTGAATATGGTGGTACGCGTAGCCTCTTTGGGTCAAATACATGTTGAGATTCAATCGATGATATCTCTCACACCAGGAAGCCAAATGAGGTTCCGTGAAATACCCTTTTGAGATATTGAAGAGATGTTTCTAATGAGCCATGGTAGAGCCTATGAAATGTTGTCTAGAGGTCTCAACACCTTTCTTAAGTTGTTTGAGTGTAGAGGGCCACAAAGGATGCCAAGGGTTTGTAGAGAAGCATGGGTTGTTGTAGAGGTTGTGGAACCTCCGTGGGAAGCACAAACACCCTAAAAATTTGTTGAAAATGTTGCAGACCAATGGATGTAGTGGATCCATGTATAGATGTAGTGAATCTATGTATGGATGTAGTGACTCCATGTATGGTTCTCCTTGTAATGGTGATTGAAGATCCGAAGGTAAAACAATCAATGTAGTGGCTGTGCACCAACTGTGATGCTTATAGTGTATGGCTTGACAAATGGATTCCGATAGTACCAAAGGGAGGTTGGTGATTTTTGCAAATGTTTGAACCCGCAACATGCTTCAAACCCTTATTTCAATGGAGAGCATACATGCTCTGATACCACTAATCCAAACCTCGGGGGTTGAGATCTAGATGGATTGAATGCCGAGAGAGGAGGAGCTTAGACGTGTCAATCTTGCATGAAAAGAAGCATGGACAAAAACATGTAAATGAAGTACTCGGGAAGTGAGGCTCAAAGAGGAGTATCATCTCTAAAACTAATTACTAGTAAATCACTTAGAGTGAATTAATCTCACAATGAACAATAGAAAATATGAGATAAGCCAAAATGAGTAACTTGATATTATGAGAAGGCTTGCTATCCCTTTATATAGCATTACAAAATGGTCCATTGGAAAAAGTAAAAAACAACTCATTAAATGAGTCTCTATTATTATAATATATCTAACTACCCAACTAACTAAGCAGTGGAAAATAAAACCCAATACAATAATGGAAAGACCTCATTAAATGAGCCTCTATTATTATAATAATAGATCTAACTACCCAACTAACTAAGTAGTTGAAAATAAAACCCAATACAATAATGGAAAGGTGGGACTCTCTTTGACCCATATGGGCAACCTGTTAGCCCAATTAATTAATGAGGAGGTGGGTATCTCCTTGATCCACATGGGAAATCTATTAGCTTTATAGCTTTATGACTTTTGCATCCGAATTTAGATGATATGCCCCCTAAAATTCGGATCAATTTGAAATCTCCCTTTGTATAGATGTATATTTAAAAATTACATGCAATCATGAACATGTAATTTCTAACAAATTTTATTGGTAATCCATAGAATATCAACTAATATATGCTTGTTAGTTCATATTGATAAACCTTAAAAAATCCGATAAAACTTTATGGACTATTACATGCAGTAACTTCATGGCTTGTAGATATTGGTTTACTACTTCTATGTCACCATGGCCTCTAATAAACCCTACTTATTTGCTACTACATGGAATCCCTTGAGGCAGGTATGAAACTGGCTCTTATGGCTGGTGCTTATGCACTACAAACTGTTGACACCCAAATTTTTGGGTAATTTTGTGTGCGCACACAGATCAGTCATGTGTGCACTTTAATTTTTGCACACACATCAACAGTTACACAATGGAGGGAATAAGGCGTGCATGCCAATAAAAGGTCTATACTACACAAAAAATATACTGCATGTACGTCGAGTCAGAAGAAGATCTCTAGGAAACTCCCTGAATAATGAACCTAGACATCGCGGGAGATCGTGGGGCATATGATGGATGAGATGGCAAGTTCGTTAGGAATTCCACACTCCAAAGAGGTTACATGGGCTGCATGCAAGTGGTAGAAGCATGAGAAACTAGTGATCACTAGAACAAGTGGAGCAAAGGTGAAAGAGATAGATTGCCATAACAGAGAAGAGAAGGAAAAGGAGTAGTGAACAAAGAAGAGAGTGAGTCTGAGGTCTACAAAAAAAGATAAGTCAGTCTGAGTTTTGCATGAAACATGTTATGAGACTTTGTAATAGTTTTGTATGTGTCTTGAATAGTCCTGTAGAGAGTCTATAATGGAGTCAGTCTAGTAGTATGTGCATATTTTGAACATAGAGCGTAGAGTGCATTTTAGTGCATAACTTGTAGAATGTATTAGAGCGCAAAATGTTATTCCTATTGCACTGTGAGTCTACTGTTGTATGAATTCTACCATTTAATGAAGATAATATTTAGCTTTAGTTCTCTCTGTCAATGGCTATGTCTATTCTGAGCTTATTGGATGAAGGTGTGAATGGTTTTAGTTGTTAGTCTGTTAATGGAGTATAATTGAATGTATGAATGTTATCATGAGTGGATTCTTTCCATGCTTTATCCCTTCATGTCCTACACAAGACTAGATGGTGTTTGTGATTCTCATGGCATCTCAGATGAAACCTTCTTCAGTCCTTTACTGAAGATTGATATGTTGATTCCTTGGCGTTTTGTTTCTCAACTCTGGATGAACCCTGGGCCATCAACCCCCTAGTGTTAGTAAGGATGCATGTAAGCGAGCCAACAAATGGCTCTGTTGATGAGACCTGAAGGTTTTGTATTGCATGATGAAGGGAGAGAATGAGGTGGAATCCATCTAGGGAGGAGATACAAGACTGGTTAACTATGAAGGATTATGAGTTTTCTTGATGGGAAACTAAGTGTCTGATAACCAACATGGAACATTGGAAGGATAGGTATATTTACATTGATTTACATGAAGTGTTCTTTACTGAGTTTCCATGTTTGTTGTATGAATGGTTGAAGAGGAAAACCACTACAAACACTACTTTGAGACCCTAAGAACCACTGGTATGGAACCCGACTACATTTGATAGGATGAAGGCGTTGGATAACAAGTGGGCTCAAGTAATCGAATTATGGTTTTCTTGAGTGAAGGAAGGCTACATTATTGAGTTTGTCGTAGAATGTAGTGATTCTTTCAATGAGGTTGAAAGAAATTTTCACTGAAGGTCCTCGAAAAGACTGCTAGAAGAAATCCAACTATGGATCAATATGTTGTTTTCTAAGAAATAATTGATGTGCATGGAGCCAGTTAGGATGACTGAGTAGACCCCTTAGAGCTAGGGGGGGATGAAAAGAAGTGGGAAAAGAGAGAGGAGATGGATCCACTGAGAGGATCCATAAGATGTTGAGATGAGGCGAGGGAAAGAATGGACCCATAAGAGAAAAGGAGAGAAAGAGATGAAAGATATGCAAGAAGAGTTGAGCTAAAGAGGAAAGTAGAACAAACGAGTGGAAATAAGGTAGAAATGGGTGAGAGACAAGGGGCTATACCCAGAATGAAGAGGAAGAAGACCACACTAGGAGGAAGTGCAGGAGAGAGTGATGTGCTAGAGAGAAGCATAGACAGAGATAGGTCATCGAAGAGGTGTGGAGTTAAGAGTAGGGTATCCAATGAAGATACCAGAATTAGTGGTAGTAGGGTCAGAGGATATGAAGTCTAATCCCCTTGGTTGTTGAGAGATTCCACAACCTTAGAGGAAGATGAGGCGCATAATAGAGGCACAGAAGTAGGTGAGGATGGTGAAGGTCCTCTATGAGAAGGAGAAGAGGTGTTAGCTATAGTGGATGGTGTTGTGCAGTTGTAGGTAGGAAACTCTCTGGGTTCTCACAAGAAATGATGAGAGAAGATGGAGGTACCCCCTCTTTGAAAAAACCCCCTTATTCATTTGTAATCAAGAAGAAAGAACAATATATAGCATGACGATAGGGCTAGAAGGAAGAAGAGAGCATACGAGTGAAGAAGAAGACGAAGTCAACAATACTTTGCTAGGGAGAGTATCAATATCTAGATCACCAATAATGAGAAGTCAGTCAAGAGGAAACAGTCCTAGATTATTGATAATGGTGAATCAAGATACAATATTGTGGCTACCCATGTTCCATGGGATGGGTAAGGACGATGCATAGAAGCATTGGTTCACGTGTGAAGATATATGGTCTAAGAAGAGGATCACAAATGAAGCATCGAAGATTGTGTAGCTAAAGACCACTTTCAGGGACAAATCCCTGACGTGGTACATGAAGTACAAGGTAACTACACCAGTGGGATAGATGAGGTCCCTGAATAAAACTAAGAGAGATTTTCTTAGGGAGTTTCAAAATCCTCAGTCAGATTCATAGTGCATTATAGAAATCAAGAAGATCAAGAAATAAACGAGAGAGACTGTGTGAGACTATGACCAATGGTTCAAGATATTATTAGATAGGCTAACATTCCAGATCTAATATGTTCAATATAGGGAATAGTTCATCGCATGAATTATTCCCCATATCTGAGTTCCACTCACCCAGCAGAAGGTGACTACTCAGGCAAAGGCAGCGGAGATTGTGATGTTCTTGGAAGCTATGCTAGGAGGTGGAGAGACATTATTAGGATTGGCGCAAGTGAAATCCCAACTTTCAAATATGACAATGCAGTTGCAAGATATGGAAAAGATGAAGGTGGTGCATGATCATGTGTGGTGTACCACGTTCCAGTCAGAAGGTCACTGCACAGATGAATGTCCTACAATGGGAAATTATTTAGCGACGAGTGCACTTAATCCTTTTCCAATTGGGCCTCAGACTGAGTGGTGCAATATTTGTAGACAATGGGGACATATCTCACCCTGCTTCCTAACACCAGAGAAATACCAAAAGACTCACTATATTCCATTTTGTGAGTTCTGCAAATCCATGGGGCACAATGTGAACAACTTTCTCTCACTTCAGTTGATGCAGGACCACACCCACGATGCCTTTTGGGTTCAAGAAGAGCAGAAGGGTTGTGACCACAAGGGCGTAGAAAGAGGTGGATACGAAGGAGGTCCCAGAGGTTGATATGTACATGACCAAGGTTGAGGATATGGAGGAGATGGAGGAATACCACCCACTTGCTTTAATTGTGGTGAGATAGGCCACGTATCAAGATTTTGTACCAAACCATGCACTCTCTATGGGTATTGCTATAGTACCGATCATGCCACAGAGATCTGTCCCGACTTGTTGAAGAAGTGGGAAGAGAAGAAGGAACATTGCAATATGGTGTAAGATATCAGGTCTATTATATTAGCAGAAAAGAGAAATAATGCAGAAAATAACACTGAGATAGCAACACAATACGGAAATACTGCAGATATAACAACAAAATAATAAATTATATGGAACCACAACACCGGAATTATACATTTACTGATAGGAAACATGGTTCACTTGCCTCTTCGAAGGGGAAACCTCCAGCAAAGCAGAGCTCTATTACAATAATTCTTCAAGACAAAATTTCTCATACCCTCTACTCCTACTTATACTAAATCTATCTATCCAAAAGAACAATATAGAGGAATATCCTTTTAGAAGTGGAAGATTCTATTAGGTCTTCTTACATTTGACTTATTCCTCTTTATTGCTAATTCTTATTAATATTGACCTTTATTACATGGAAATATATTATTCTACCCACTTGAGGGGTTAGGTAGGTTAGGTCCCTAACATGCTCCCCCCCTTAAAATCAGCCTTGTCCTATAGGATTGAAATGAGGAAATTGATGTCGAATGGTAGTTGGATCCTAGGTGGAATCTGTTGGAGTTGTATCTTTCCACTGGACTAACACTTCCTTAATGGTGCATTGACAAAGACGATGCTAACGCTGGTCCAAAACTACTTGTGGTTGCAACCAAATGGATCCTTCTTCATCCAACTCGAGAAGGCTAGTTTGAGCTTGGCACTTAGTTCCAATCACCTTCTTTAAGTAGGAGACATGAAAAAAAAGATGGAGCTTAGAAGGACTGGGTAAAACTAACTGATAGGCCACCTATCCCATGCGCTTGAGAAATGTATAAGGACCATAAAATTTGGGTGCCAGTTTCTGACAATGTTCGTCCTTGAGTGAAGTTTGCTTATAAGGTTGCAGTGGAAGAAATACATGGTCTCCTTTCTAAAAATTGACGTTTTGAGCGACCTTGATCAGTTTGTTGCTGCATATGATTCTGATCCATGACCAAATTATCTTTTAGGGTATGGAGAATAGCCTCTCGAACTGTAAGTGTTTGGTCAACCGCCTGGACTGTCGAGACACCCGGCATGTAGGAGAGAACGAAAGGTGGATTTTGTCCATATACTGCTTCAAAAGGAGTCATGTGATTAGTTTTATGGTAAGAAGTGTTGTACCACCATTCAACTAATGGTAACCATTGAGCCAATTGATTTTACCTTTCAGAGGAAAAACACCTCAAATAAGTCTCCAAACACTTGTTAACAAATTTAGTTTGACTATCAGTCCGGGGATGATAGGCGGTGTTGAGATGCAATTGGGTGCCCTATAGCATGAATTGTTCTTGCCAAAAATTGTTGGTGAAAGTGGGATATCGATCATAAACAATAGAATGAGGCATGCCATGAAGCTTGAAGACATGATCCATGAAAATTTGAGCCACAGTGGATGCGGTAAATGGGCGTTGAAGAGCATAGAAGTGAGGATACTTGGAAAGATGATCAACTACCACCATGATGACTGACTTATTTCTTGATTTAGGTAATCCCACAATTAAATCCATAGACATGTCCCTCCAAATAGCAAGTGGAATCAGAAGCGGTTGGAGTGTGCCAGAAGCTTTGATTGTTTCATCCTTGTTGCGTTGAAAAACATCACATTCTACGATAAAAGTGAAAACGTCCTTTTTCATATCATCCCAGAAAAAGGAATGTTTGACTCGGTCATAGGTTTTGGTAAACCCTGAGTGCCCAGTTGTGGGTGTAACATGAAGCTCAGAAATCACTGTGGATTTAAGTTGTGACTCTGATGCGAAGTTTTAGGATCTTGTAGCCATTCTTGGAGAACAACTTGGAGCCAATCTGGTACAATAAAGGAGAGTGAGAAAAGGGACCCTTCATCTTCATATTTTCGACAAAGAGCGTCAGCAACCACATTTTCTTTTCCTTTCTTGTAAATGATCTCATAATCATATCCAAAGATCTTACTTACCCATTTTTGTTGCTCTAGGGAGGAAGGTCGTCATTGCTCCAAAAAATACTTGTGTGCCAAGAGTACCCTGGGGAAACTGGAGAATTGGCTTGCAATTGTTGGATCAGATGAAAAATTTTAGGATATTGTAGCCATTCTTGGAGAACAACTTGGAGCCAATATGGTACAATAAAGGAGAGGGAGAAAAGGGACCCTTCATCTTCATATTTTTGAGAAAGAGCATGAACAACTACATTATCTTCTCATTTCTTGTAAATGATCTCATAATCATATACAAAGATCTTAATTACCCATTTTTGTTGCTCTGGGGAGGAAGGGTGTTTCTCTAGAAAATACTTGAGGCTTTGATGATCTGTCTTAATTTGGAAGTGTTGACCCAAGAGATAAGGGTGCTAGAGATCCACTACATGCATAATAGCCAACATTTCCTTTTCATAGATTGTTTGGACTAAATGGATTTCTAACGATTGTTTGCTGGTAAAGGCCAAAGGTATACCCTCTTGCATAAGGACTGCTCCAATTCCTCTCCCAGAGGCATCACATTCCAAGACAAAGGTCTTTGTGAAATCAGGATTGGCCAAGAACGGAGTAGTACACATAGCCACCTTCAGGGCTTAAAAGTCCTGATTAGTTGTGGGAGTCCAAGTGAAAGAATTCTTTTTAAGGAGAGCAGTGAGAGGCACTACAATCTTTCCATAATTCTAAAAAAACTTGCGATAATATCCTGTTAAACCCAAAAATCCATGCAAGCTTTTGATAGTCTTGGGGTGAGGCCAATCCTGCATTGCTTGAATTCTCTTAGGATTCACCTGGACACCATCCTTGCCAAAAATATGACCCAAGTACTCGACTTCTAAGGCGCCAAAGGGAAATTTAAAGTGTTTGAGGAAAAGTTGGTGTTGAGAGAGTAGATGGAGAACTTGATCCACATGGGAAAGATGGGATTGCCAGGTTTTACTATAGATGAGAATATCATCAAATAAAACTAAGACAAAATGACGTAGAAAAGGATGGAAGACATGATTCATGAGGCTTTGCAAGGTGGAGGGGGCATTACATAGGCCAAAGGGAATGACCAAGAACTCATAGTGACCCTCATGAGTTTGAAGGACAGTCTTATGGATTTCAACTTCTTGCATACGTATCTGGTGGTATCCAGAAAGCATATCAAGTTTAGTGAAGTATTGATCACCACTCAGCTCATCCAAGAGATCATCAATGACAGGAATGGGAACTTGTCCTTGATGGTGAATTTATTGAGGGCACAAAAGTTAGGACACATGCGCCAAGTACCTTATTTCTTAAGTACCATGACCACAAGAGAAGAATAATGGCTGGTACTGGGGCGAATAACACATGTTTGGAGCAATTCCTGCACTATTTTCTCAATTTCATTATTTTGGGCAAAGGGATGACGATAAGGGCGAACATTGGGAGGAAGTCTGCTAGGAATAAGAGAGATGGAATGATCATTAACACCATGAGAAGGCGAAAGTCCTTGAGGAGTGGAAAAAATATCTTGATATTTGGAGAGGATAGCTTGGAGGTTAGGATGCATAGAGGGTGTCTCAACTGCTTGAATAAAATGGACTTGATCAATAATATCGGAGTGGAATTTCTTGAGGATATTTTCCATGCAATGGGAACTGATGGTCTCAGGAGAACTAGCTTTGAGGCCTTGGAATTGATACCTTTGTCCCTCCTGTTGGAATTGCATGGTTAATTCCTTAAAATCCATAAGAATGGGACCCAAAGTGCATAACCATTCAACACCTAGCACATTGTCACAATCGCCCATTTCAATGGAAAACATATGATATTTCAGGTGGTAATGGTCAATTTGAAGACATACATTTTCACAACACACACCACATTTCATGGACCCACCATTGGCTATCATGATTTGAAAATTATTGACAACAAAAATATAGCAATTGGTTTCATGGGAAATGCGAAAATGAATAAAATTGTGGGTTCTACCATTGTCAACAAGGATGATGACCTTCCTATGCTTATTATAGCCAATGAGCTTGAGGGTTTGTGTAGAAGAGAAGCCAGTGAGGGCATGAAAGGAAATGAGTGGGTCAACGTCAAGTGGTTCATCAGGCTCCTAGGTAGCATCAGGAAGGGAGGGCTCTTCAACAAGGGGACCTTTCACATCTGCTTTAGGAACATCTTTAGAAATGGTCATAAACAGTTTTTGTTCCTTATACTTGTGCCTCAGAAAATATTTTTCATCACAATTATAGCAAAGACCCTCCAATTGGAATTCAACCATTTCAACCCTAGTTAATTTATGGACCTTCAGGGGAGTGGCAAGGGGGTTAGGATTAGTGGGTTGAGGGTGAGGAACAAAAGAGGGGTTTTTGTTATGGGAAAAAACAACTTGTTGGGACTCTTTAGCACGTTTAGTAGCTTCCAACCAAGTTTGATGGCGAGCCATGAGAACCTGGGATGGGGTTTCATCCTTTAGGCCACTAATAAAGCGTTCACAAAAGAATGCATCTGACATGTCCTCGGTTCGAAAGGAAAAATGCTCAAAATCAATTATAAATTCTTCCACTGTGCCTTACTATTTCAACTTGGTCAAATGACTGAGATAGTGGGTATCAGTGTCAAAGTGGTCATAGAGCTCTGCAACAAACTGGGTCCATGCAATATACCCCTGACATGAATTTTTACGCCATTGCCACCATTTCCATCGTTCAGGATCTAGATAGAGGAAAGCATAGTGAAGTTTGGCCAACTCATTAGTAATACCATGTAGAGAAAAATAATGATCCATTTGAGTGACCCAACACGTGGGATGGGAGCCATCAAATTTATTGACCTCAATGAGGGGAAGATGGGGGTCACAATGAAAGGAGTTGGATTGAAAATGCATAGAATGAGAGGAATCAACATCTGGTTGGTCCTAGGAGGAAGGAACGAGAGTGTGGTTCAACAACTGGTTGACAACATACTGGAGGGTGTTAAATTGGTTCATGAATTTGGCATCCATGGTGTCAAATTGGTGCTGGACTTGGGTCTTGAATTATGCAAGGTGAGAATTGGTAGAACCAATATTAGATGTCACACGTTGGATGGATTCCTGGGCTTGATTGATGGAAGCTTGCAGGTCTTGGTTGTGAGTGGTGGCCATTTGGAGAGGGGGAGTGTGGGTAAGGGAAAATGGGTGGGTGGGACCACACAAAATGACTTATAAGTGATAAGTACCATGACGATGAGAACGAGAAGGGAAATATAATGGAATATTCAGAAAAAATAGGGAAGCTAGGAAGGGGTCGGGTCCACTGAAAAAAAGGATTAGAAATGAAAGGTACGACTGCGATCAGGGAGAAAAGGGGAATCCAATGGGATAGGTCCCAAATAAGTGTGTTGACTAGACCACTATACTTATTTTTTTTACTCCTGTGGAGTTATAATCCAACTTGAATAATACTACAGTGACGAAATGCCCAAATTCTTAATAGGAAGAAATGTGTAGTAATTTCGCAACCAAAATGTAGAAGGGACAGTTGCACGGTAATAAATCTTGTCTATTCTATTTTTGTTTCCGTCCCATGGGGTAGGGTATTCAGGGTTCCTATAGATAAGGGTTTACCCCATGCTATAGCTCTTTGATATACGTGCGGGGTCCAATAGTAGTACTTGGCCCAATATCTCAGGGCACCAACTAAAGAGGCTAGATCGTTCCCTTAGCTATACTACCTGACTACCCAGGTACTAGAGAGTATCTTCCTAAGTGTTGTTCTCGGTGGAACTATAATAGTCAGGCAGCCAATTGATTTATCTATAGAGGGATTCAGGAGAGCTAGGTCAATCCATATACAGGTGTTGTTTGATGATCTACCACTCGAAGGGGTACCAACAAGGGTTACAAGGGTGGCCAACAGATGTGCACTTGAGTACCACTTATATTTCCTATGTGTATTACTCCCTGATCGTGATTTTATGCGCATAACGATATATATCTATGGATTTAAGATGTCAAAATACGTCTCTACCCTGAAAAAAATTAACCCACAATTTTCTGTCGAGGAAAGTGCTCTGATACCACTTGTAAGGTATCGGGTCTATTATATTAGTAGAAAAGAGAAACAATGTAGAAAATAACATTGAGATAGCAACACAATACGGAAATACTACAGAGATAACAATGAAACAACAAATTATATGGAACCACAACACCATAATTATACCTTTATTGATAGGAAACAAGGTTCACTTTTCTCTTTGAGGGGGAAACCTCCAGTAGAGCAGAGCTCTATTACAATAATTCTTCAAGAAAAAAATTCTCATACCCTCTACTCCTATTTATACTAAATCTATCTATCCAAAAGAACAATCTAGAGGAATATCCTTCTAGAAGTGGAAGCTTCTATTAGGTCTTCTTACATTTGACTTATTCCTCCTTATTGCTAGGCCTTATTAATATTGACCTTTATTACATGGAAATACATTATTCTACCCACTTGAGGGGTTAGGTAGGTTAGGTACCTAACATATGGTAAATGCAGAACCATGTGGGAACCAAAATAAGGATGAGGAAGTTGATGTGCGGGTGATAACCCAGGGCGAAGCCAAAATAGGAATGGACTTGGAGCATGGAGAAAGATCAGGCTGGATAATAGAGAGAAATATTAGAAAATTGACACAAACTCCTCCTAAGTTTGGTGTTTCACAATAAAAGTAGTTTTTGTGCAATGTGAAAAGGGTTCTAGAAGAATAAAGAGCACATGAAGTGCTACAACCTATGACACAAAGGTCGATAGAAGAAGATCGGGTACATAAGAAAGTAAAATGTTCCACCTAGATATCGCTATAAGAATCTCGAGCATGTGAAGAATTACAATGTGCCACATAAAAGTATTTGGAGGAAGCTCGTATGCATGAAGAGATACAAAGCATGATGCAGAGGTTGCTAGAAGAAGCTCGCAGGAAGAAAGAAGTGTGATGGGCATAACAAAAGGAAATAAAGGAGCATGTGCATGAAGAGCTAAAGTGCATGACACACGAAGAAGCATTGTGCGACATTGGTTGTGAAGAGAAAGAAAAATATCAAGTAAGTAAATGATAATGATTCAGAGGATGTCATGGAGAGGTGGAATAATAAGCTATATGAAGTCTCTACCAGGAGATGTGCACGAAATTACCACCACGATGTGTGAGGACGAATTCAGACCCTATCATTTTGATGAGATGGATTTGATGGACACATTCATTTCCCAAATGCATCACATTCCCTTAATCCATTGGGTATGCACCCTCGATAGAGTGTTAGTAGGTATACCTGCACAATGGTGGGCTAAGCATCAGGAATATCTATGTGAATGGGTCGACGTAGTGGAGTAAGTAAAGGAAAGGTTTATTCTGGGGGTTGATATTCAAAAATACATGTGTTCATGTGAGAGGCATTGGGTAGCTAAGCAATGAGATAATGCACAAATAATCCACTTGAAAACCCAGTGTGCTCTTTCAGTAGGCACTTATTTCCATCCTATTCCTTTGACTACCATCAAGCTAATGGAAAAGTTGCGTAGGTTGGAGGTTGAACCCAATGAAGAATTGGGAAGCCAATAGATTCCCCTAGATCCAACCATGACTATTGAATATCCTACATGGTGAAGACCAAGAAGTTGGATCCATGTGAAGAAGCATCAAGACCGACTAGGGGTCAATATGACAGATTAATATATAGGGTGTAGAAGCAGGGGTGCATAGGAATCATGTGCAGTGCCCCTGAAGAATAATACTTTGTGGATGTGTAGAGAAGTCAACATCACATTAAAGTTTAGGCGACATAAACACTTTAGTGTAGAAAAGGTAGATGCGACAGACAACACTATCACAAATATATGGTTCGTTTCGAGAAAAATCCAGGCATAATTTTACAGTTCTCTTATTCATTACTTTTTGCAACATTATTTGACAATAGTCTAAAGAATGGTTTCCTACTCCACATGTTACAAAAATTGAGGTCGGATCTCTCTTTAAGCACGTAGTTGGGGTTGATATGATCATCTTTCCAACATGTGAAACAATAAGTCATTCCATGAATGCAACCATGTATGTCCCTTCCATACCTTCCATTATAGCCTCCTCTATAACTTCGACGTCCTTGGTAGCCATTTCCTCATCCTTGATTTCTTTGTTTTGTGTTCTGGTCAGTTGCTTGTGTATGATATACTTCATGAAATTTTTTCTTGTTCTGACCATTTAGTTGGCATTCTTGAGTCGAGTGGTTAGAATCCTCATATATATCACACCATTTAGGCTTGACATTCCTTAAATTGTAAGGGAAATCTCTAGTATTGTGGTTTTTTAAAGATTGATAGATCTCGCAATGAATTTCTACTTGCAATCGATGAACATGAGGTTCTCTTTCAAGTGCATCATTGTATTTACAATAATATTTTGTATGATCTTCATTTAGACAAGTGGAGCACCAAAGGTCACTTCTTCTAATAGTCATATTCTTTAATGATTGTTGGAGCATCTCAAGTTTTTCCTTCAATCTTTTTTCCGTCAATGTCAAAGTCGATGGCCACTCATCATCATTTTCTATAAGTTAAGCCTTTCGGAGTTCTTCCTCACATGAATGGATTTCATGCATATCCAATGGTCCTCTAATTTTATACAATAATCCAAACACATCATTTCACCAAGAGTTGTTCATCTATCGAATATGGAATCTTTTATCATAGTCCCTTATCTATGTAAATCCTTTTGCCATGAGCCTTGCTTTGTGTTTTTCAAGTGAGCCATCTGATTTGTACTTATTCTTGAATATCCACTTGTAGTCGATTGGTTTGGTTCCAAATGGAGGATTCACCAACTTTGATGTCCCATTCTTAATGAGAGCATCATATCCCTTCTGCATGCCTTATTTCCATTCATCATCAGAAGTAGCTTATTTAAAGGAAGTCGGTTCATGGTTAGTAGATAAATTCAACTCACAATCATATGAAACATCCATGTCATATGCATCACCCAAGTTTGAATTATCTACATTACCTCCATCTTGTCTTGAGGACATTCTAGTTCCTATCTTTCCGATATCATCATGATGAACATTTTCAAGTGTTTTTGTGAGCCATTTTGGTGGACCTTTCTGAGATGGTCTAGGTTGCTCGAATGATTGAGATGGTGTTGAGTTCTCATCAAACCTCAACTTTTCAATCCTCTCGATCAAATCATCTAAATGAGCTTCAAGTTATGATGAAGTGGTAATAACTTCTTCATGAAGGTAAGATGGTTCTTCAAAAGGAGATTCCAGAGATTGACCCAAGATAGGGATCCCCCCTTCAAGATGTGGAATCTCATCATCAAATTCATGATATGTGTTTACATGAGTGAGTTTTTCCAGATGATCAATATGTCTTTCAACAATTTAATCTTTCTTGGAGGATTCAAGAAAGATCACATCTCTGGAGAGGATGAATTTCTTGTTTGTTCCATCATAAAGACGATATCGCTTGGTGGTATTTGATTACCCCAAGAAGATGCACTTCTGACTCCTTGCATCAAGCTTGCTTATTTTCTCCTTAGGAATCAAGGCATAACAGGTGGAACCAAAGACCCTGAGATGCCTCACCGAAGGAATGTGGCCATACCACATTTCATATGGAAACTTGTTTTTGATAGCATGATATGGACACATGTTTTTGACATAAACTATACATAGAACTGCATCAATCCAAAAAATCAATTTAACATTCTTGAAAAACATCATGGAACGAACCGTATTAAGGAATGTCATGTTCATTCAATCAGCTAGACCGTTTTGTTGAGGATTGTATGGAACTGTTGTTTGATGTTTGATCCCATGTTGGCAAAGGTAACTTTCAAATTCATTAGATGTATATTCTCTTCCATTATCAATGTGAATATAGCCAATATGAGACTAAGCTTCATTTTGAATCCATACATGAAAATATTTAAATGTTTCAAAAGCTTGTGATTTATCTTTCAACAAGTACACCCAACACATCTCAATGTAATTATCAATAAAGCCATTATATATTTATCTCCATTTGTAGAAGTAACATGCATAGGGAAACATAAATAAGAATGAATCAGTTCAAGTTTTCTACATGCTCTGGAAGTAGAATCATGGAATAGTTTTTTGCTATGCTTTCCAAGGATACAAGCATCACATTGTTTCAATTTTCCAGAAATAGTAGGCAGACCAGAAACACCATTCTCTCTTAATAAACGAAGATTGTCATAATTGATATGACCAAATATAGCATGCCACAAAAGACTAGATGACATTGTACCTTCACCATGATCAAAGAGGTATGCAACATTGTGTGTATGGGAAGATGTCCCATTCAACTTCAACAATCTTCCAACTTCCATTCTGGTCATAACAAGCATGTTATCAGAATCCCTTTGTATTTCAACTTTTCCACCGATCATATGAACAAATTGGCCTTGTCGTTTGATGTGCACAAGGGACAACAAGCTCCTTTTCATCTTAGGAAGATAGAGTACATTATGCGGAAGAAAATTCAGGAATCCAGGCAACTTGAGTCTGATGGTGCCCATTCCTGAGGGTTTGAGGTTGGACTTGTCTACAAAATACACTATGCCATATACATTGTCATTGAAATATTTCAAAAAGTCTCTTCAGAATGTCATGTGAGAGGTTAAGCATGTGTCAAGAAGCCATGCATATTTCCAAGGACTATACGCAGTGTTAAATAAATCTTTTGTTATTCCTATATTGCTATGAGCAACAATGTAATTGATAGATTAAGGTGGAATACCTTTTGCTGGTTCTAAAGGTTTACCTTTGTCCTGTTTCTTATTTTGTCTATATTTTTTTATCTTGTCCCATGGAACTCTGAATTCATTTGATTCATGTGTCCCATTTTTTTTGTAATGGGTACAATGAATATTGGATCTATCATCTTGGTTGTGTCTACCCCCTTTTCTTATGAAACTCTTTCTTCCACGTCCATGTCCTCTTCTATTGCTTTCCCCTCTAGAATAATCATGTTTTTTACTCTTGTCTTTCTGAGCAAGGTAAACAGTCTCGTTGGTTGAAGGAGTTGACTTCTTTCCAAAGGATTTCTCACATTCTACAACTTTATCAACTGGCGTGTCAAATGTGATGGATTTCATTTGACCACTTGCTTACAACAATTCAAGGTAGTGAGAATATGTAGGGTATGGGGCATTAATGAAGGTTGTGAGAGAGAGATCAATATTCACTCCAGTGGCTTCAATGTCATGCATTATGGCTTTGATTTATGAGGCTAAAGCCATAGGGTCACCATTCTTCAACTCTAAGTTGAAGAGCTTCAACATTAGTTGTATGAGTTCTAGTTCAGAATGTGTGTCATACAAGTCATTTATTCTCTTCAAGGTGCCATAGGAATCACTAATGGATGCAATATGACAAATCACCTCCTCACTTACTATCACAAAGATTACAACATATGTTTTCTAGTCTTTTTCTTTCCATATTTCATGTTCCTTAGTTGAGGTCAAAATGGTTAGTCTGTTACCAGGTCTTCTACTCTATCTGCTACTCTTCCACTTTTTTTTTGAGATTTCTTTTGATTCTTCTACTCCTTCAGTGATTTTTTTACTCTGAGGGACTGTTGCTTCTTCACAAATGCCTTTCCATGGGTCATTGAAGATCAATGAGCTCTTACTATTCTTGTACCATTCTCTATAATTATCCTTGCTGGTGAGCACCATGTCGACAATGGATATGAGAGAATGCATTGTCTTCTTCCTTCACAGACACGTTAGCAAATGAAAATATAATTAAGTTGCACCAATAAAAAACAAAATTTTCTTGCTTCTGCACTAAGAAAAGATTGGAATGAAGGACTGCTCACACATGTTTAAGTAATGTACACTCGAAACCTTACAAATGAAGGGACTGGCATCACTCCAACTGAAGGAGAGGTCATCTGCACCAATACAAGGCAAATCACAACAAAATAAACAAGTAGTGAATGGAAGTTTACTTGGAAAAATGTGATGATAATAACCCAATGAATGGATATACCAACGAATGGACTAATACTTATTGAACGGTTGCCAATATGAAATAGATTTTGTGCAGTCACGTTTGAAATCAATCGAAGTCTGATATCCATTGGTGGAGAGGCCGTCAAATTAGGGTTCCAATCACTGGTTGAGGGAGAGGAGTTATATATAAATTGTGAGTTACATGAGAGTGGTGCAATGCCTGATACAATGATATCGACTCTTCGGGATTATACACAACGTGAATAATAGGTTTGAAGACAAGTCAGATCAAGTGTGAAGCAACATGAATAATTAGGTATGAAGGCAGGTTGGACCAAGTGTGAAGTATCTTAATGTACACTTGAATACCATTACCATCAAATGCTCACAAAGGACGTGTCTAATATGATAAATTGTGAAGCAAGAAATGCAGAGAGAAAAGAACAGAACAAAAAATAGTATTCAGTATATTAGAATGTAAGAATAAGAGTACAAAATGAGTACATGAAGAAGTTCTGAAGAGCTACTTTAGAAAGGGGAAATAGCTGAGCTAAATAGGCTCAAGCAAATCAAGAAATGAAAGTACAGCTGGCTAGGACAGCTGGCAGTGTACAATCAGCCTGTTGAGGTTACATTATATTTAACACTCCCTCTTAAACTCAACAGTTACAAACATCATCACTAATTATGCCCAAGTGTTGTCTCTGAAAATAAAAAATAGATTTCCTAGTGGCTTTGTGAAGATATCTGCGAGCTGATCTCGAGAACCACATAATTGAAGTGCAATATCACCATTATTGACTAGCTCGCGGATGAAGTGAAAGTGAGTGTCAATGTGTTTGCTTTTCTTGTGAAACACATGATTTTTGGATAGAGCAATTGCTTAAGTATTGTCACAGAAAATAGGAGTTGGATCCTTTTCTGTATGTGACATATCTTTCAATATTCTTCTCATCCACACAGCTTGACAAGAAGCTGAGGTAGAAACAACATACTCTACCTCTGCAGAAGATATTGATACAATTGGTTGCTTCTTTGATGCCCATGAGATCAAGTTCGTGCCCAGTTGAAAAACATGTCCTGAGGTGCTTTTCCTGTCATCTAGGCTGCCTGGAAAATCACTGTTTGTGTAACTAGAAAGTTGATTACTATCAGATTTAGTGTACCATAAGCCAAAATTGAGAGTTCCTGCTACATATCTCAAAATTCATTTTTCCATTTTTCAGTGAGAATCTTTGGGGGATTCCATGAATTTGGAAACAAGGCTTGTTGCATACATAATGTCAGGCCTAGTTGCTGTAAGATACAACAAACTGCCTACTAAAATTTTGTACAGAGTAGAGTCCACTGTAGGACCTTCATCATTCTTGCTCAATTTTGTGCCTAGGGGTATAAGGGTTTATGCTGGATTGCATTCTTCCATGCAAAATCTTTTGATGATGTCTACTGCATACTTTTGCTGACAGACAAAAATGCCTTTGGTTGATTGATTAACCTCAATCCCTAAAAAATATTTCATTATGCCAAGATTTGTCATCTCAAACTCAGATTGCATGGCATGTTTAAAATTTGTTAACTCAAGATTTCCAGTATAGATCATGTCATCAACATATAAACATACAATCAAAATTTTACCGTGCTGATCTGTTTTGGTGTAAAGAGTTGGCTCATTTTGGCTTCTGCTGAAACCACTTTTGATCAGGTAAGTGTCAATTCTGCTGTACCAAGCTCTTGGAGCTTGCTTTAATCCATACAAGGCTTTCTTCAATCGATATAATTTGGCTAACTACTCTTGGACTTCAAATCCAGTTGGCTGATCGACATACACCTCTTCTTCTAAGAAACCATTCAGGAATGCTGACTTGACATCCATCTGGTATACTTGCCATTTGTGTTGGGTTGCTATGGCCAAGAGAGTCCTTATAGTGTCTAATCTTGCTACTGGAGCAAATGTTTCACCATAATCAGTACCTGGTTGTTGTGAGGATCCTTTGGCAACAAGTCTTGCCTTGTGTTTTTCAATATGTCCTTTTTCATTGACTTTAGTTTTGTAAACCCACTTGACACCAATACTCTTCTTGTGACTTGGAAAATCAACAAGATCCCATGTCTTATTTTTCTAAATGGAGTCAATTTCTTGGTTCATAGCTTGAACCCAATGTGGCTCCTTAGCTGCTTCCTTAAAAGATGTAGGTTGACATGACATTAATGCAAAATGATTGTGATGTTCAAAGTCATCCAACTGTTGATGGATTTCTCTCAAACTTCGAGTTCTCTGATTTTGAGGTTCAAAGAATGAGTCTCTGCTGGAAGTTGAGTATCCTGAGAGTTTTCAGGTTGTCTTTGTACCTGCAATCTTGGAAGAACAGTTTGAGGTACTTGTTGTCCTGAATTTTTTGTGTTTTTAGCACTGGGCAGCAAAGTATTTTGACTGTCCATTTGTTGATTTTTTGAATCATCCCATAATTGATTTTCCAGAAATTTTACATCTCTGCTGATAATTAGTTTCTTGGAGATTGGATTGTAAAGCCTGTAAGCTTTAGATGTTTCACTATATCCAATGAATATACATTTCTCACTTATATCATCCAATTTCTTCCTTAATTCAGAAGGTATGTGAGCATATGCTATGCATCTGAATGTCCTTAGATGTGCAACATTGAGCTTTGTCCCACTCCATGCTTCTTGGGGGACTTTTAGCTTCAGTTTGGTGATTGGAGATCTATTCAAGAGATAAGTTGAGCATGCTACTGCTTCAGCCCAAAAAATATTTGACAAACTTTTCTCTTTGAGAAGTGTTCTTGCCATATTCATTATTGTCTGATTTTTCCTTTCAACCACTCCATTCTGTTGTGGAGTATACCTGGATGTTGTTTGCATGATAATGCCTTGTGATTTGCATAAATTTGAAAATTCATTGGAGTTGTATTCTCCTCCTCTGTCTGACCTGAGTGATTTTATATATTTGCCACTCTATTTTTCAGTTTCTGCCTTGAATTCTTTGAATTTTGCAAAAGTTTCAGACTTGTGTCTGAGAAAATAGATCCATATTTTTCTGCTGAAATCATCAATAAATGTTAGAAAATAAAAGCTACCACCTATGGAATCTGTTTTCATTGGTCCACATAGGTTAGTGTGAACAAGTTCAAGATGTCGTTTGGCTTGATTGGAAGATTGTGGAAAACTAGTTCTCTTATGTTTTCCAAGTATGCATGACTCACATGGGGGAATTTTCTCTTTAAAGATGGGAAGACCTTTGACCATGGAGTGCTTCTGAAGAAGACTTAGACTCTGAAAGGGTAGATGTACAAATCTTGTATGCCAAACCATTGTTTCTTTCAGGGTAGATGCACTCTGTGCATATGTTTGGTTCAGATTTGCAGTTCTGAGTGTAAGGGGAAACATTCTATTCTGAGTCATATGGATTTCAAAAATCAATTTTATGCTGGGGTTTTTGTCAAATATCCTGCAAGATGCTCCCTCAAAGAGTACCTTATAGCCATGTTCAATGAGTTTTCCTACACTTATCATATTATGTTTCAGATCTGGAACATGATAGACATTGTTTATGTCTTTCTTTACATTTTGTTTAGTAAGAATAGGGACAGTTCCTTTTCCTTGAACTTTGACTAAAGAATCATTTCCAAGTGTAATATCAGATGAGATTGAAGAATCAATGTATGAAAGTAAACCTTTGTTACCTTTCATGTGATTGTTTCATCCACTGTCCAGCAACCAGAGATCTTTAGGTTGTTGTTCAGTCTTGTGGCATGAAAGAAACATACCTCCTGAGTTTTCTCCCATGTGATTTGACACATGTGCTCTGCCTGAGAGATGATCTGCTTTCTTATTCCTACATTCAGATTCATAGTGCCCATATTTTTTGTAGTAATAGCATTGTATGCTTGATTTCTCATTTGACCTTCTCCCTCTGCCTCTTTGAGGTTGAAAACTCTGATTCTGATTTTGTTGTCTGTCTGCTTGGAAGTGTTGATTTGGGTGTTGTTGTTTGTGTCCTCCACTGGAATGAGGATTACTTTGACTGCTCCCTCTTCCTTGGTGACCTCTGCCTCTTCCTCTGTCTCTCCATCTGCTGAAGGAGAATTGCGTTTTGAAAGCATTGGCAATTGACTCATCTGTGAGATGCAGTCTAGTCTCATGTGTTACCAGAGAACCAATTAGTTCATCTGTTGAAAAACTTGTCAGATCCTTGGATTCAAGGATTGCTGTTACAACCATTTCGAATTTCTTTGGTAAACTTTTGAGGATTTTCTCAACAATGCATTGATCAGGTATGGCTTCGCCAGTCAGTCTGATCCGGTTCATGATGCCCATGACTCTGGTCATGAACTGATCCACATTTTCGGATTATGTCATTATTAGAGTCTCGAATTATGTCCTCAAGGTTTGTAGTTTAACTGTTTTGACCTTGTCATTTCCTTGGTAGGCTGATTTAAGGATATCCCAATCCTATTTTGAAGTACAAGCGCCTGTGATTTTTGAGAAAATGGAGTCATCCACTGAATTTTGAATCCAAAATTTGGCTTTATTTTCTCTGTTTCTCTTTGTTGCCTGAGCAATTTTCTGTTGATTTGTCATGGCGGCAAGGTCTACTGGATCTGGTTCCACATATTCATGATCCACTGGATCCCAACACTCTTGTGCTTGCAAGAAAGATCTCATCTTAAGAGACCAGATTTCATAGTTCTTTCCAAGAAGAATCGGACCCTGAGTTGGTCCTAAATTGCTAGACGACGCCATATTTGAAGAATTTAGCAAAAACAGAAAGAAAAAAAAAATTGTATTTACCTGTCTCTTGTGCTTTTAAACTAGGTCTATGAATATCTTGTAGTGATTTTGGAACTCTGCGTTTCAATATTTCGCGAGTTTCAATGCCACGAGTTTTGGCTTCACGATTCCTGACTTCGAGACTTCGTTAGACGAGTCCTCCGAACTCTCCAACTTCCGATTGCCGAAACGTCGAAGAGAGCTTAACGGCCTAGAATTGGCCCTTAGTCTCCGTTCAATGTGACCACACGCCTAACTGTTAAAGCGCTATCATCTTTTCACGAATCGGGGAATCGCGATGCCTTCACCGGTTCTTTGTCTCTCAAGTTGCTGAAATCCGAAGTATCCTGGCGCTTAATCAAACGCCGTTTTGGGATTTCGTGTTTCGGGACTTCAGGATGCGAAGTGGCCCGGTACTCTGTCTGCGGGATCCTCGGTATGCCGAAACATCGATCAACTCAATAGTATGACGAAACACCGATCAACTCAACGGTATGCCGAAACACCGAAAATATCCCAACACTTATTTCCAGACAATTTTTGGAGTTATGTGATTTGGGATTTCGTGTTTCGTGATGTTGAGATTTCTTGACCCTTCGTCCTTCCAATTCCCAAAATGTTGAATTCTGATTTTTTGCTTTCAGGACTTCATATGCCGAAGTGCCTAGCCTTTTGGACAATCAAAAATCCAGATCCTCTTATGATCCGACGGTCCAGATCCTTTCGGGATTTCGTGAATCGGTATTTCGCGACTCTTGACTTCTTGTCATGCTGTTCTCCAAAACTGCGAACTCCGAAAAGCCGATTTTCCGAAATGGCTAAGTGTCCTTCTCTTTTTGGAAAATCTCCCAAAATCCTAGATTGCTGCCATGCATCTCCACAAGATGGACGATCCTCCTGCGTTTTGCGATTTGTGATGTCAGGATTTCACGATTTTGCATATCGGGGTTTTGGAGTGCAGTCTCCTTTTCTCGTCCAACTCCTGATTCTCGATTTTCCGATAGGATCAGATCGATGGCTCATGATCTTTCTCGATCCAATGGTCCAGAATAACTTGTGATTTCACGATTCGGGAATTCTCACGGCTGGCTTCTGACCTTCACACCCTATGAGTTAGCGAAATGTCGAGATCTCGCCATGTATGTGTTGATGGACGGTCCTGATGATTTTAGGATTTTGTGACTTCGCAAGTCGTCTTTTCTTCTGTGCACTACAGAGGACTTAAACCTCGTGCACTTTCTTACAGATCCAATGGTTGTCGGTCCTCTACGCAAGATCTGACAGCTGAAATTCTCTTGCCTTTTCTATGCTCTCTTCGTCCCTTCTGAACAGGATTTCCACCTCGGATCTGTTCGCAGGATGAATCTTATGGCCGTGATGGCTATTTTTTTCTCCTTAGACGCGATCTTTTCTCCCGCAGAAGAAAAATTCGTGAATCTTTCAAAGATTTGAAAGAAGTTTCATGAGTTCTTTGAAGCTTGTCATTCTCTGCTGCGAGCTTTGAGGGATTTGAGAGAATTCCCAAAAATCTTTAAACGCTTCTTCTTTCTGTAACAATCTTTCACGAATTTGAACAAATATCTGTGTAATCTTCAACGTTTCTGCCTTCTGTAGGTTTTCTTCGTGAATCTTTGATGAATCTTGAAAACAAAATGTACAAGAATCTTTACTGTTTCTCCATCTGCAGTATTCGCTTCCTTCTCGTGTTTCTTCTCCTCGAACTTTTGAGCGTAGTATGCTCTGCTACCTCGGTGAGCTTCCTACGAGGTTCTTTTGAGAGTATTGCGTACAGCTTTCCAAGCCTTGTGAAAAGTCTGTGAAGCGTGCTCTCAAGATCCGTGTAAGCTCTGCAACGTTTGAGGATCGTGTTTCTCTCCCGTCCTTGTGTGAAGAGACTTACTACTGAAGCTTTGATACCATGATAAATTGTGAAGCAATAAATGCAAAGAGAAAAGAACATAACATAAAACAGTATTCAGTATATTAGAATGTAAGAATAAGAGTACAAAACGAGTACATGAAGAAGTTATGAAGAGATACTTTAGAAAGGGGAAATAGTTGAGCTAAATAGGATCAAGAAAATCAAGAAATGAAAGTACAGCTGGCTAGGACAACTAGCAGTGTACAGTCAGCCTGTTGAGGTTACATTATATTTAACATAATATGAATACCATTACCATTAGAGTGGTGTGGTAGAAGGCCATTATCATCCCAATAAGCCCGACCAGTGAGATCATGATATCAGTGAGGTCGCAATCGAGTTGATGAAAGCTATTTTCCAAGATTGTAAGGTGATGGAGATTGTGTGAGAGGAAGTGGAATAGTTGGATTACTTCTTCATGCATTATGAGCATGGGAGGGTCTGATACCAGAGTATCATGTGAAAAGAGAAACATAAACACCGAGAGATTCGAGAAAAAATAAGGTTTAGCTAAGAAATTAGGGTTTATCTCAGAAATCGGGTTTTTAATGGTAGAATATGGTTTAACTCATGCCAGAGAATGGACCAATACCTGCATTGGTGTGTTGAGAATCAACTAGAGAGGGAGTGTTTCTGACATAGAATAAAGAAATAGAATAAACAAGAGGGTAGAAGGAAGAGAGATAGGCAGGCCAGGATTGGGATGGAAGGGAAAACACCAAGGAATCTATTCATGGAGTTAGGCTAGGCTCTGATACCACTGTCAGGCCTGGATTGTGAAGGAATCATAAGTCCATGGGATTATTATTCCATTAGCATGAAGCTCAATAAATATACAAAGATGAAATCATTGGTATTCTCCAATGTATGACTCTTCCTATCACCTATGATGATTCATATGTACATTATTGTTACAAAGTCTACAATCACAAGGATTACATGTCCAACATACACTCTTGCACATTTTTTGTTTGATGCGTTCCACCTCCCCTTTGCATTTTCGTTACTCTTCCATTGAATTGCGGAGTGCATCAATACATCATTGTTTTCTTTGTCTAGAGAACAAAGATATAAACGTATTTCACATATCAATATGAACTAGGATCCTATTTCTTGTAAGAATTGCAATAGATTCTTGACATTAAGACATATCTTTTGAAAATGAAGCTATTTGCATCTTTAAATATAAATGAAAATTAAAGAGAAATATCGACACATACATTTTTTCAT
Organism: Picea glauca; assembly: GCA_000966675.3. NCBI lineage: Eukaryota > Viridiplantae > Streptophyta > Pinopsida > Pinales > Pinaceae > Picea > Picea glauca. Next base: position 37,491 of record JZKD02S1751389.1, read on the forward strand.
ATGATGATTAAGAATTGAAAATACACAAGTGTTGCATATGATAGCCATATACCTCTACAAAATGCGAAGGTGCATAACAAATAACTGCATCGAGTCTGGACATATGTTCATAGAAACATCCTTCCGACAACATGGAAAAAAATTCCCTTGTAAAAAATGATTTTTGGCTAGGAGATTTCCCAAATATAAATACACTACCAAGGTGAATTTCTTTGATTCGTGGTACCTAACTATTGGAACTACGGGGCTACCCAAGTGCACCATGATAAATGGTAAAAATTTACCTCACAAGTATTGAAAAATACACAAGTTCTGGCTACACAGACGATATGCCTTTGCACAGAGCAGAAATGTGGAAGACATAACTACATCGAGTGCCTACATATGTTCATAGAAACATTCTATGGACAACATGGGAAAAATCCATGGTCCAAAACTATTACAAGTGCCAACGCGTGAAAGCACCGCAATGCAAGGATGTTGGAGAATTGATATCAATTTTCTGCACAAAGGTTGAAAACAGACCAAATGTTCATTGTACCAGGAAAAAACTTATACAAAGCACAAAAGATACAACTATGAGGGATGCAAGAAAATCGTCAAAGCAAATGTCTACTCAGATATTAAGTAGCAATGCATTGCACATCACAATATTGACCATCTGCTACAAAAAAATGATATTTTTAAATTGGATGAATTTCTTCATATACTCTTGCACACTCTTTCTTTAATGCATTCCACCTCCCCCTTGCATTTATGTTACTCTTACATTGAATTGTAGAACGTATCAATACATCATTTCTTCATTTTTCTCGGCAACAAAGATATACACACATTGCAATCATATCAATATGAACTAGGATCCCGTTTCTTGCAAGAATTGCATTAGATTCTTGACATTAAGACATATCTTTCAAAAAATATAGCTATCTTCATCTTCAAATGTAAATGAAAATGAAAAATACATAATCTCACTGAGTGCCCACATATGTTCATAGTAAAATCCTCCAAACAACATGGAAAAAATCCATGGTCCAGAACTATTGCAAGCGTCAACGTGCGAAAGCACCTCAATGCAGGGATGCTAGAGAATTGGTATCAATTCTCCACACATGAATTTAAAACATACCAAATGTTCATTGTTCTAGGAAAAAACCTATACAAATCACGCAAGATACAACTATGCGAGATGCAGAAAAATCATCAAATAAAACGTCTCTGCACATAAGAGGCAGTGCATTGTACATCACAATATTGACCATCTTCTATAGAAAAATAGTCTTTTTAGATTGGATGAACTTTTTCATTTACTCTTGCACACTCTTTTTTTGATGCATTCCACCTCCCCTTTACATTTACATTACTCTTCCATTGAATTGAGGAATGGATCAATACATCATTTCTTAGTTTTTATTGATAAAAAAGGTATACACGCATTGCAATCATATCAATATAAACTAGGATCTTGTTTCTTACCATAATTGCATCAGATTCCTGATATTAAGGCATATCTTTCAAAAAATGCAGCTATCTTCATATTCAAATGTAAACGAAAATGAAAAATACATAACTGCACTGAGTGCCCACATATGTTCATAGCAAAATCCTCTGAACAACATGGGAAAAATCCATGGTCCAGAACAATTGCAAGCGCCAAGCTAGGAAGGATTTGATGAGCTTGCATAACTTATGTTCTTGTCCCTTCACAACAAATCCTTCTGGTTGAGACATGAACACATTCTCTTTCAAGTCTCCATTCAAGAAAGTAGTCTTCACATCCATTTGATGAATTTTACATCTATTCTGAGCTTCCATGGAAAATAGAGTGCAGATGGTAGCCCATTTTTTTGAGGGGGGGAAATTCTCCTCATAATCAACACCTTCTTTCTATGCAAATCCTTTTTTTGTGACTCTTGCTTTGTGTTGGTCAAGCGAGCCATTGGATCTTTACTTGTTCTTGAATACCCACTTGCAGTTGAATGGTTTGGTTCCAAATGGAGGATCCACCAACTTCCATGTCCCATTGATGAGAGCATCATATTCCTTCTACATGGATTCTTTCCATTCATCATGATAAGTGGCTTCTTTAAATGAAGTCGGTTCATGGTTAGTAGATAAATTCAACTCACAATCATATGAAACATCCATGTCATATACATGAACTAAGTTTGAATTATCTACATTACCTCCATCTTGTCTTGAGAACATTCTGGTTCATGTCTTTCCGATATCATCAGGATGAACACTTTCAAGTTTTTCTGTGAGCGATTTTGGTGGACCGTTCTCAGATGGTTCAAGTTTCTCAACTGATTGAAATGGTGTTGAGTTCTCATCAAGCCTCAAATTTTCAATCCTCTCGATCACATCATCCAAATGAGCTTCAGGTTCTGATGAAGTGGAAAGAACTTCTTCATGAGGGGAATATGGTGCTTCAAAAGGAGATTCCAGAGATTGAACCAAGATAGGGACCCCCCCTTCAAGATGTGGAATCTCATTATCAAATTCGTGATATGTCTTTACACGAGTGATTATGTCTAGATGATCAAGCTACCTCTCAACAGTTTCATATTTCTTGGAGGATTCAAGAAAGATCACATCTCTGGAAAGGATGAATTTCTTGTTTGTCTCATCGTAAAGATGATATCCCTTGGTGGTATTTGAGTACCCCAAGAAAATTCACTTATGAATACTTGCATCAATCTTGCTTCTTTTCTCCTTAGGAATCAAGGCATAATATGTGGAACTAAATACCTGATATGCCTCACCAAAGGGATGTGGCCATACCAAATTTAATATGGAGTCTTTTTTTTATAGCATGAGATGGACACCTGTTTTTGACATAAACTGCTCATAGAAATGCATCAGCCCAAAACATCAATTTAACATTCTTGAAAAACATCATGGAACGAACCATATTAAGGAGTGTCTTGTTCATTAGTTCAACTACACCATTTTGTTGAGGATTTTATGGAACTGTTGTTTGATGTTTGATCCCATGTTGGCAAAGGTAACTTTAAAATTCATTAGATGTATATTCTCTTCCATTATCACCGCAAAGAGAGCCAATACGAGACTAAGCTTCATTTTGAATACATACATGCAATTTTTTAAATGTTTCAAAAGATTGTGATTTATCTTTTAGCAAGTACACAAAAGACTATATGGAATTATACCTTCATCGTGATCTAAGAGGCATGCAACATTGTGTGTATGGGAAGATGTCCCATTCAACTTCAACAGTCTTCCATATTCCATCCTGGTCATAACAAGCATGTTATCATAATCCCTTCGTATTTCAACTTTGCTACCAATAATATGATCATATTGGCCTTGTTGTATGATGTGCACAAGGGAAAACAATCTCCTTTTCAACTCAAGAAGATAGAGTACATTATGCAGAAGAAAATATGGGAATCTAGGCAACTTGAGTCTGATGGTGCCCATTCCCGAGGGTTTGAGGTTGGACTTGTTTGCAAAATACACTATGCCATCTACATTGTCATTGAAGTCTTTGAAAAATTATCTTCAAAATGTCATGTGATAGGTTGCACCTACGTCAAGAAGACATGCATCTTTCTAAGGACTATTTCAGTGTTAAATACATATTTTTTTACTCCTATATTGCAGTGAGCAAAAATGTAATGGGTTGATTCAGGTGGATTATCTTTTGCTGGTTTTGAAGGTTTACCTTTGTCCTCTTTCTTATTTTGTTTGTCTTCTTTGATCTTGTCCCATGTAACTATGCAGTCATCTGTTTCATGTGTCCCATTCGTTTTGCAACATGTACAATGAATATTGGAATGGTTGTGTCTACCCCCCTTGCCTCTAAACCTCTTTCTTCCACGTCCACATCCTCTTCTGTTGCTTTATCCCCTAGAAGAATCAATTTTTTTACTATTGTCTTTCTGAGCAAGGTAAATAGTCTTTCCATTTGAAGTAGTTGACTTCTTTCCAAAGGATTTCTCACATTCTGCAACTTTCTCCACCAACGTGTCAAATGTGATGGATTTCATTTGACCACTTGCTTGCAACGATTCAAGGTAGTGAGAATATGTAGGGTATAGGGCCTTAATGAAGGACGTGAGAGGGAGATCAATATTCACTCTAGTGGATTCAATGTCATGCATTATGGGTTTGATTTCTGAAGATAAATCCATAGGGTCATCAATATTCAACTCTAGGTTGAAGAGCTTCAACATTAGTTGTATGAGTTCTAGTTCAAAATATGTATCATACAAGTCATTTATTCTCTTTAAGGTGCCATAGGAATCACTAATAGAAGCAATATGATGGATCACCTCCTCACTTATTGTCATAGATATTACAACATATGCTTTCTGGTCTTTGTCTTCCCATATTTTACGTTCCTTAGTTGAAGTCGGAATGGTTGGTCTGTTACCAGGTATTCTACTTTGTTTGCTACTCTTCCACTTTGATTCCGAGGTTTATTCTGATTCTTCTTCTCCTTTAGTGATTTTGCTGCTATAAGGGACTAGTGTTGCTTTACAAATTCCTTTCCACAGGTCATTGAAGATTAGTGTGCTCTTGATATTCCTATACCATTCTCTATTATTCTCCTTTTCGGTCAGCACCACACCGACAATGGATATGAGAGAATGCATTGTCTTCTTCCTTCACAAACATGTTAGAAAATGCAAATATAATGAAGCTGCAACAATAAAAATCAAAATTTTCTTGCTACTGCACCAAGAAACGATTAGAATGAAGGGTCGCTCACACAGGTTTAATCAAAGTACACTTGGACCCTAAAAAATGAAGGGACTGAAATTGGTCCAATTGAAAGAGAGATCATCAACACCAATGCAAGGCGAATCACAACAACATAAACAAGCAACGAATGGAAACATACTTGGAAAAATGTGATAATAATAACCTAGTGAATGGATATACCAGTGAATGGACTAATAGCTATCGAATGGTCACCAATATGGAACATATTATGTGCAGTCACGTTTGAAATGAATCGAAGTTTGATATCCCTTGGTGGAGAGGCCGTCGAATTAGGCTTTTGATCATTGGTTGAGGGAGAGAAGTTATATCTGAATTTTTGAGTTATATCATAGTGGTGTAGCACCTGATACATCGAGGTAAAATCTTCAAGATTATAGATAATGTGAAGAATAGGTGTGAAGACAAGTCAGACCAATCGCGAAGCAACGTGCGTAATTAGGTATGAAGGAAGGTCAGACCAAGTATGAAGTAGATTAATGTACATATGAAGACCATTACCTTGAAAATTATCACAAAGAACATGTCTAAGATGAAGACCATTACCATCAGAGTGGCGTGGTTGAAGACCATTATCATCCAAAGAAGCCTGGCCAATGAGGTTGTGATATCAGTGAGGTCAAGACTGGGCTAATGCAAGCCATTGTCCAAGACTATAAGGTGATGGAGACTACGTGAGAAGAAATGGAATGGTTGGATTACTACTTCATGCATTGTGAGCATGAGAGGGTATGATACCAGAGTGTCGTGTGAAAATATAAACACAAACACTAATAGATACAAGGGAAATTAAGGTTTAGCTCAGAAATTAGGGTTTAGCTCAGAAAGCAAGGTTTTAATTGTAAAATACAGTTTAAATCATGCCAGAGAATGGAGCGATACCTACAGGGGTGTGTGGAGAATCCAACTATTGGAACTGTGGGGCTTCCCAAGTGCACCATGATATATGGTATAAATTCACCTCACAAGTATTGAAAAATACATAAGTTCTTGATACACTGGCGATATGACTTTGCGCAAAGCAAATGTGAGAAAGATATAATTGCACTGAGTGCTCGCATATGTTCATAAAAAAATACTACAGACAACATGGGAAAATACATGGTCCATAACTATTACAAGTGTCAACCCGCACCACAATATAAGGATACCATAGAATTGGTATCAATTCTTCGCACAAGAATTGAAAACAGACCAAGTGTTCATTGTGCCAGGAAAACAAAATGTCTTCACACATAAGCAGTAATGCATTGCACATCACAATATTGACCATCTGCTACATACAAATTATCTTTTTAGATTGGATGATTTTTTTCATATACTCTTGCACACTTTTTGTTTGATGCATTCTACCTTCCCCTTGCATTTATGTTACTGTTCCATTGAATTGCATAATGAATTAATACATCATTTCTTAGTTTGTATCGACAAAAAAGATATACAGGCATTGAAATCATATCAATATGAACTAGGATCCTATTTCTTGCAAGAATTGCATCGAATTCCTGACATTAAGACATATCTTTCGAAAAATGTAGCTATCTGCATCTTCAAATGTAAAATAAAATGCAAAATACATAACTGCAATGATGTTGGTTGTGGAGCTTGATTATCTTCCTGATTTATAGGTCTTTTACTTTCAGCCGTATTTTTACCCCATGAAGTATTTACACCCCAGAAGTATGTACACTCTTCCACGCGGGGAAGTGCAGAGGGGGGGTACCCCCTTTGCAGGGTCCGGGTGGCCTATCCCCCCGGCTGGGGGAAAGCGGGCCCCCAGCGGGGGTTCGGGGGCAGCGTCCCCCGATGGGGTTTGGGGGCGAATCCCCCAAAGCAAAAATTGCCTTGTAAAAGTATATTGTAATTTCATTGTAAATTTGGACCGTTCATTATAAGGTCGCAGATCTAACGGTAGAGATTATGTTAGGGTTTTTTTCCCT
>JZKD02S1751389.1:53514-70208 GCA_000966675.3 Picea glauca
GTTTTTACATCCATCTGATGAATGTGCCAGCCCATCTACGCTGAGAGTGCAAGGATGGATCTTATGGAAGAGTACCTTGCGACAGGTGCAAAGGTCTCATCATAATCTATCCCCTTGATCTGTGAGAAGCCCCGAGCCACAAACCTGGCCTTGTATTTCTCCACACTCCCATCAGCAACTTGCTTTACCTTGTAGATCCATCTCAAACCTACCATTGATTTATCAATCGGTCTTGGGACAAAATTCCATACACTATTTTTGACAATGGAGTCATACTCCTCTACCATAGCATCAACCCAAGTGGGGTCCTGCACTGCTTCCTGAAAGGAAGATGGTTCAGTCACAATACATTTTCTCATGAAAGCCATGTATCCAACAAATTGATCAGGAGACTGTCTCTATCTGCACTGTGAAATAGGGGCTCCTATATTCTGTGCAGCATCTAGTCTCAATCTATCAGCTTCCATGGTGCGCTTTTTTCCATTTCTGATGGATGGCTCTGTTTGAGTGGTTTCCTCCACTCCAACCTCCTCATGTGATTGATCCACATCTTGAGACTCATCCTTGGGAACCAACAGTTCCTCTTCTGCATGTAAGTCTAGCTCCCTCTCAAGCGACAACCGCATGGCTTTCCCCTCATCGAATTTTATATCCTGTCACATAACAATCATCTTACTGTTCGACAAATACACACGATAATTATGGAGTGTTTCTGTGTACTCCACAAATATCCCAACTTCAGCAGTCGGTTCCAGCTTCTTCCTTGCATCCTTGGTCACATGCACATAAACAAATGAGCCAAAAATTTTAAAATGAGAAACATCAGGTTTCTTACCAGTAAAAGCTTCTTCAGGTGTACTCATGCCAAGTACTCTACGAGGAAAATAGTTCTGCACATAAACCGCAGTATTGCATGCTTCTTCCCACAAATGCATTGGTAGGCCCTGATCATGCAACATCGCTCGTGTTGCACCCACGATCATTTTGTTCTTTCTCTCCGCGACCCCATTTTGCTGTGGGTTATGAGGCACTATGAGTTCTCTTCGAATTCCTTCTCTGCTGCAGAAGTCTTTGAATTCGTTAGAGATGTATTCTCCACCATTATCGCTCCTTAGAGCCTTCACTTGCTTCCCCGATTCTTTCTCCACCAATGCTTTAAACTCACAGAACTTTGAGAATGTTCGATCCTTCTTCTGCATGAAGAATATCCAATATTTATGAGAAAAGTCATCAACAAAAATAACATAATACCTGTGTTTTGTTGTTGAAGCAACCAAGAATGGTCCACACACATCCGTGTGAATTCTCTCCAGGATTCCCGAAGCACGGTTCTCCTTTTCGTGAAAGGTGGACTTTACATACTTCCCTAGGGTGCACCCCTTGCACTGATCTGACTGAGAAAGTGTTCCCCTTGAAAGTCCAGTAGATATCTGCTGCATGATCTTCAAGGCTCCATGATGAAGATGGCCCAATCTCCTGTGCCATAATTCACCCTCATCCCGGCTCACCACTTTTTCTGCCTTACCTATCATGGCATTGCAGCCATCTACCTCCAGCATGTAGAGATTCTTAACTCGAATCCCTATCTTCTTGACTTGACCTGTTGTTTTATGTCGCAAGTAGGCTTTACCACTGCTAAAAACAACATCATAGCCTCTGTCCTCCAACATTGCGACTGATACCAAGTTTTTCTTTAGACCTGGAACATGCATAACATTTTTCAATTGAAATGGTTTACCTGACTCCCTCTGAAAGGTCATGGTACCAATACCAGTTGCACTGTATCATCTATCATCGCCCATTTCTATATGCATTCTGAGATCTTTCTCCTCCAAGTCAATGAAAGACTCTCTATGTCCTGTCATGTGGAAGGAAGTGCCACTATCCAAATACCACACCGATCTCGATGCACTTGAAGCCATGCATGCGATCAAAGTGAAGTCAAGCTCAAATTGTGAGACAAGAGCCTCACCAGTTGTAGATCCAACAACCGTCTTGTTCTTATTCTTTTGTGGACAGTTAGTAGCGAGATGCCCATGTTCATGACAGTGAAAACACTTCACTTTGGACAAATCCAGCTTCTTGACTTTAGAATCGGATTTTGATTGGAATTTCTTCCCTTTCCCTTTCCTTGCCTTGGCAGTCAAAGCACAATCCTATTCATCATCACGCTTTGATGAAGATCCATATCTGGTGTTCCGCCTAAATTCCTCTTTCACTAGATCCGACCATAGTCGTTCCCAATCCGACAATTTTTCCCTTCCATTGACAGAGTCTTGATAACTGTGCCAACTCTTGGGAAGCCCTAGGAGCGCCAATCTCACCAAATAATCAACAGTGACTGTTATTCCCACACTTCCAAGCTCATCTGGACATTGGACAAACTTCGTGAGATATTTTGGAATGGTGTCACCTTTTTCCATCTTAATCTTCCTGAGTTTATCTTTGAGTGCCAATTTCCTATGGTCGCTATTGTTTTGGAATAGATCTGTCAAAACCTTCCACATTGCATATGGTATGGTTTTCCCATGGAGACTTGAGACAATGTGGTCTCATACTCCCTCCAACAGAATCCTCCTCGCCTTCGCCACTTTCTTTTGCCATGCATCAATATTTGTAGTGTCTGTCTCATCCGGCTTAGGAACATCTACGTCAATGTAACCCTTCAAGCCATTTTCTTCGAGCACTGCTTCCATCCTATCCTTCCAAGCAATGTAGTTAGAGCTTCCCTCGAGTGCATACTCCAACCTCAAGCCATTGAAAGACATTTCGATCTTGAATCAACTGTCGCACCAAGAAAATATTGCAAATTCGAATGTTATCCAACCACCAAAACTCAACTTCTACAATCCCTCTTCCATGGGAGGTTTGCACCCCACTTGAGAGTAGCCTGAGGGAAGTTCGTACCCTGCCTGTGTGTAGCCTGCGAACTTACCTAGGAAGTTTGCACCCTGCTCCACTGTAGCCTGCGAGAATTCCAATGAAGTTCGCACCCTGCTCCACTGTAGCTTGCGAGAATGACAATGAAGCTCGCACCCTGCCTTTGTCTAGGGTGTGAGAATTACTATTCTTGAAAACACCAGAAGTTTTCAGTACTAGGGTTCGCACCCGGCTAGAGATGGGACCTACGAAAACACGATTTTGTTTTCACCTCACTTCCGTAGCTCCGTGGCCTCTGTGGCTCTGATACCATGTAGAAATTTCAATACAAATTAATGTATTCCTGCGATTCTCCTAATCTAACAATTTCCGCAACTGTTAAATACATAATTGCTTCTACTATTATTCTTGCGGATTAAATTAAACCATGATCACAACCATGAGCACAAAGTGAAATATCAATAACACATAACACAAAAGTTTTACCGGGAAAGCGTAAAGCTAAAAACCCCACTATCATATATTATGTATATCATGAATCATGAAACAATCTCATACAAAACTCTAATCCAAGAGCTCTCAGTACAATACAATCGTTTCACACTGTCAAACACAAATCAACAAATACATGTGCCAATTTCTATGTCCAGACAGCCTGCCTCCTCTGCACAATCTCTGCAATTCGAATTCTCACAATGATCGAATCATTCGTTACAATTACCTAGTTTTCACATGCTCATAAGCATATCCACTTCATGTGTGATTAAATCACAACTGATAGCCAAACTGTCCCTTTCACCTATTATCTCAATTGGGTCTCCACTGGATCTGACATGCATGTAGTTAACCGTGGCGAATCTTCAGTTGCATGTGAGTTCACTGATTAATTGAACTCTCACTAGTGCATGTTTAGTTACAACTAGTACAACTGATCTTAACTCACTTAACTACACTTATAATTCTATTACAAATCCAACTCACTAAGTTAGGAATGAAATAATAGATTAATATTTATTGTCTAATTTAATTAAGGGAAAATTAATTAAACACATGTTTCTTGTTGACTTTTCAACACCACTTGGATTATTGTTCCAAGTAGGGTTGCTTTTCTATTCAACAAATCATCAGTAACAATTTCCTTCATCAAAAAGCATGTTTTCCTCATCATGTATTGTCTCAATGGAAGTTCCTTCATTACAATTGGCATTATCCATATGTGAATGAGCATATGCACTCTTTTCACTATATTTCATTTCTAGAATATCCCATAACATTTTTGCATTGTCTATATGACCGAATTCATATAAAATAGGAGAAAAAATACTTGTATCTAGTTCTCAAATGATAAGAAATAAGACTATTTTATATTTTCTCTTATCATGGGAATTGACCAAACCATCTTGAACAAATTTCCATAAATCTACTGAACCAAATAATCCTTCCATTTTAAATGCCCAAAGCTTAAAATTTTTACCTGAGAAGGGTGGTAGAACTGGCATTAATCTTTTCAATATTTCACTGATTTCTTCATGTTCTTCATTGATCTGATCCACTTCCGTATTCTGATCCTCAAGCATGGGTTCTTCAACTGAAAGCACATCATAGTATCTGCAAAATATAATGATTCGTCATGCTGATTCTTTCTCCTCATGTGTTTTAGCTCTCTTCGAAGCTGTTTAATTTTCCTTTGCTGACCCATTACATCTTCACTTTCTACAGGATTGAATCATGGCTTACGGTTTCAATTATCAGTGTTGTCCACAGACAGGGATCTCCACGCACTAGAACTATGGTGATAATTTTGGATACTGGATAATGTTTTCAACAACAATTTTTCATGCACAGAAATAACAACTTCTCCGCCAGTCCTCGGTTCCACATGCTACAAAAGGCTTTTGTTTTAAATGGAAAACAATATAAAATAACTGAAAATATTCGTAGTACCTGGTCGATTCTAATATACAATAATCCAAGGGAATGCATGTTACAGTCCAGGAAGAGAGTGCAAAGTCCTCACACAACCAACAAACTATTTTCTATAAATAATGGCAATGATGCATGTGATTCAAGCTTTTCAATCTCCCGAGTGCACATCAATACCAAGCAACTAGAGATGTCTCTTGCATCATCTACCACACCGTCAGCAAGTTGAACAAAGTGGCCTAATCAATATTATCGAATCACAGGTCTCGATTTCATTCACTGAAATGGATTACAATTGGGAATGCTTTCACACCTCTCTATGCATGCAGACTACTTTAAAGGGAAATGTCTGCTCTGTCTGGATAATCTCTTTGGAAGGAATCTTTCGCTCCTTGGTAGCCACAACAACTAAATGCAGATATGAGCTAAACCGACCATGTATTGGACTATAAATTTTGAGAAATGAGGAAGAAGACTGAGATCCATGAAGAAATATGGAAATCCCTTCGTTTAGGGCTCGATCTGGAAACAAAGTGCGTTGTCAGATAATAGTCAACGACTTCGTTCTCCACGCAGAATTCTTCACAAGTGGTGGCACAAAGTTGCAGGGTGATTCCCACACTGTCACTTAGCCCTTCAAACTTGCTAGCAGAGGCACCAGTCACCAGGTCGCATGCATTGCTCGCACCGGTTCACATGCTCTTTCATGCTTCTACAACAACGTCTTACCAAACTCTGTCCAACTGCACAAGGCTCAGATAAAAAATTATTGTGCTAGAAAATTATACTACAACGCACCTCTGATCCGTCCAGTAGTCACACTCGATATTGCAACACCAAAATAAAAAGGATCAACCTCTAGCACACAACCACTCGTGGACAACCTATTTGGCTGTGATAAAAAGTTGGAGGACTTCAACAACCAATAGGCAACGATTTCTCTTGAACACGAGACAGATCGAGGGCCCTTTTAAGTGAAGTGATCTCCTTTCAACATGGCGACTATATGCAGTGATCTCATTTCAACAGGCGACTATATGCAACGATCTCTTTTCAACCACGATTTCCTTTCAAAAACGGGTGACTATATCTGTTGACAGATCTCACGCGTGACACCAGCAACAAACAAATTTAATTAAATCTTTGTGGAGATCCTAATTTTTTTTTATTAGTCTGGAAACTCCTCACAACTCTCTCACACAACGGATAATCTTCTGCCGCTCTGATACCAAATTAACAATTATAAATTAAGCGAAACAATGAGAAAAGATGCTCACAACTCTACATTCGTCTGAGCGAAACTATTACATTTTATAGGCTCAAGAACCAAACAACCAATCCCTATAATTGAGGATATGAAACCACTCATTAGCTAAAATCAAGCTCTCGTAAAACTACCCAGGAACAATGTTTTAACAATATTCCATTTTAACACCATTCTAGAACTTCTAATTTCGACATAATTCCAACAAAGGATGGATGCGCGTGTTCGTGTAGAAGGAGATGTTGCTGCCGAGAGGACGCCGCCTACCTGTGTGAAGAATTTTGTGTGCAGATTTTTTTCCTTTGAACTGACCTGCGTGTAGTTGTTTTCTGCTGATAGAGAAGTTTGTTGCCATATGAGGGAGTTTTCCTCCGCCCCCAAGATCGAGTCATTATACCTTCGTTGCGAGTTCAATTGTGATTCCGTGGTATTCTTTGATATCGTGGATGGAGGAACAACTAACGTGAAGAAGAGATAAAGTCCTTTTGGTTTAGGCGCACCAGCAATTACATGAGCCAACATTGATCAATACTATACAGTGCAGGGTTCTCATCGTCCCATGTTTGGAAGGCATAGGTTGCATGCCCAAGGTGTCTGACTCACCAGAAATATCCGATGTGTTCAGTTCAACTCACAGGGTTTAGGTGAGTCCATGGCAGCCTCCACCATGATGAGATCGTCTCTAATTAGCACAGATGGCACGGTCAGTTTGCATTTAGGAAGCTTTGAAGCAATTTTCTTGAATTCATTACTGCAGTTTGGCCAAAGAAAGGTGCCTGAACCTTTCTCTAATCTTTCAATTCCAATCTCCCTACTAATATAACATATATAATACAATATATATGTTATAATATAACATATATTATATTATATATGTTATAATATCAAATAACATAATAACATCCACTATAGCGAGATTGGAGCCAAGTGCAATGAGCTGATGTTTTGGTTGTTTGCAACATATTTGCACACTGTGTGATGACAGATTTTTTGTTCCTGATTCTTGTTATTTGTTATTTGGGTTTTGAGTTTTTACAGAGCTAGTTGTTGCATAGAAATTTCAGTTTATTGTTTTTTCTGTAAAATTAAATTATCTAGAACCATAAAGAACTTGCTAATTATAGAACATATTAACATATTTCAAGTTGATGTGTGCGGAAGCCCCGTCTTTGCTACAAGTTGGTCATTGGTTTGGTGAGCATTTGAGAGGAACGGGACGGGCCAGGAGATAGGAGAGCTTCCCAACGTTCGAGATCAAAGCACAGGAGAGGATATACGCCTTATTATTATTGGTTAGTTCCCCCCTCAAGAAAGAATGGATTGGTGAAAGGCAGCAGGGTCAACGGTAGGCAGCAGGGGAGAGTGCCGCCTCATTGTTAGTTCCGTCTCATCAAGGGTTATACGGGGAAAGAAAGAAAGGTTATATGTTATATGCTAATGTGACAGGAGCATTAGTTACAGGTTGTTCTTAATAAGGGCATGTTGATGCGACTTGTCGTGCTTCGGGAGCATCAATTACAGGTTATTCTCATGTAGAGGTCAAGTTGCACATTCAATATCCAGACCACCTTTCTAGCAACTGATGGATAGTCGAAATCAAAATATCTGACAGATGGTGGTAGGTTCATAGAGTGGTTTATTACTTGAAAACTTTTATAGTGGAAGCCAGTCTCTCAATATTGTTGTTCTTGCAAGTTCGTCAATGATGGAAACAGTTATGTTTTAAATGAATGAAATGGGAAGTTCGAATGTGTGGAGAAGAAAAGAGCAAAACTAGGAAACTAGGAAGTTCAAGACCATACGAGACATATATGTATGTGATTTGTATGTGTTTTCTATATTGTAATATTTGTAATGTAAATAATAGGGGAGGGTGTTGGAGATATTGCTTACAATATAATTGGTTAACTATTAATTTGGATTTGTTGGAGGTTGTTGAAAGATTCTCCAAGTTTAGAATAAATTGGATCTAAAACAGTTTTGTAAATATATTTATATTGAGAATACATAATGAAAAAATAAGTTTTATGTGCAATTTATTTCTCCATTTAGTAGTCACTGAGTCATTTTCACAAAGTATGGCATCGAGTCCCAGGATCGATTAGAAACAATGCATAGACTGGTTTGAGTAAGACGGTCAAAGATAGAAATCTAGAATGCAATTTCAATTGAAGAAGAATTTACCGTAGAAGATAGTATAGGATTTTCAGGCGTAGCTGAGGAATTGAAGGGCAACGAACGATTGGAGACGTCATCTTCATTTCCTTCTAACAAACCCTCATCATACAAGGGCGATCTCTAGAGTTATATTGAATGCACCACAATCCAACTTTTGTGAGTCTCCTCGCCTTCCCCTCGTCTTCTGTTTCCATTTCTCCTCCTCCTCTCAATCTCATTCCCATCTCATTCCCAGCTCCATGTTAGAAATTAATTAAACAACCAGTGCGGTAGTTGATAGAGATAAGCGTGCAGTAAATGCACCGACTTCGGTAAATTCTTAAAAGAACCAAAAACGTCTGGAAGAAGCAATTCCAACCATTGATCTTGAAACTAATCAACGGTGGAGCTCAACCCACGATTGTATAAATACTCATGCCCGAAATGCAATGGACAAGTCAATTGTGTGTTCTCCATGTCTCTATTTGCTATCATTGTGTGAGTTTTCTGATTTGGTATCAGAGCGGTGAGGGTCGTGTGAGTCGAAGAGGGCGTGAGTGATGTGAAAATAGTGAGGCGTGAGAGCTGTGAGCACTGTGAGGTGTGTTGATCTAAGAAAGGGAGTTGTGACTGCTGATTTGTAAGAGAGTTGTGAGTTTTTTCTGATTTGGTATGTGAGTTGTGACTATTGTGATAACCATGAAACTGAGTCTTTGCGTGCAGGAGATTTTTTTTTCTCCCTGTCTATTGTAAACGTGAAGGAGGTTCGTTGTCAACCTGCGTGGAGATTAATTGCTACTCCCTATCTGATGTGAACGTGAAGGAGGTTCAAAGGCTGCTTGAGAGGGTTGTCAATCTGTGTGGAGGAGATTATTTGCTGCTGTGAGGGCGAGTCATGGACTCTTGGGGCTATTGGAGTCGAGGCATTCAATTTTTTTTTTAAGAGGCCGTGAAGGTATACATATTTTCCTTTGGATGGTAAAAGGGAATTTTTTGTCCTTTTATGGGTAAATGTTGGACGATTTGATGAGAAAAAGTTTTTTATGGTGGAATGTTGGAAGATTTGGTGAAAGAGGTCTTTGTATTGTGTAAAGAGTAACATAAATCATAACTTAAAGATAATAATGTGGAAAGGCCTCATGCTGTGAAAAAACAAAATACCTGAACTAACTTTAAATGGTGGTGTGTGATAAGGTGTTTATTGGTAATATGATTACATGTTTTTCATGGTGTATGGATTATGAGAAAGCTCACATTATAAAGAGGTGAAGTTATATATCACATTATAAAGAGTTGAAGTTATATATTGTGATTTGGGTTATCTTATTACATATTTTTTTAGGGGGGGGTTCTAGAGTATTGGTTATTACTAGCCATTTTAGTACTTAAATTTTTTTTTTTGGCAAATATCATGGCAGATTCAAATATAAATGAATCAAATAAGTTAGATGGGGAAAATGATGTCAATTGGAAGTTTAATTTGCAGATGTTGATGGAAAGATACAATGTTTGTTCGATTGCATGTGGAGATGAAAAAAAACCAGTAGCCTCGACAGCCTTAGTTCAGGATTGGGAGTGACAAGAAACTAAAGCGAAGGTGCTCTTGAGGATGTCTGTCAAGGACAATATCATCCCACACATAAGGGAATGCAAAACATCCCATGAAACTTGGGAGACACTTAAAGGTTTGTATGAGACGACGAACACAAACCATGTATTATTTTTGAAGAGTAAGCTTCTTTCAATTAAGATGGAGGAGAATGAAAATATCAGTAACTTTCTTTCTAGAATCAAAGAGTTGAAAAATAAGCTAGGAGATATTGGTGAGAAGATTTCTAGTACTGACCTGGTCACTGTCACATTAAATGGCATGTTAGATGAATATCAAATGTTCATTACTGGTCTTGCAACTAGGGAAAAGGCCTCTACTTTTGATGAATTGGCAGGTATTCTTCTGCAAGAGGAGGAGCACAGAAAGAATCTCAATAGCAGATTTCACAATTCAGATCTGGCATTGGTGGCGAAAGGGAAACAACCCTACAAAGGAAATCCATGGAGGAGAAATAAAGAAGTGAAGCCACATACAAAACCAGATAATGGTAGGGCACCACCAAGCACAAACACAAATGTGAAGAAGAATGAAGGATGCTTCTATTGTGGTAAGCTTGGACATTATGCTAAATATTGTAGGAGGCGGAAGTTTATTGAGTCCAAATATAACAAACATTTAGGAAATTTTGTTGATAAAGGTGCTAGAGTATGTGATGATTTCAAAAATCTCAAGTTGTTTGTTTCTGATGTTGCTTTATCAACAGACATTGATGATGCTAAATCTTGGTTTATTGACTCCGGTGCTTCAATTCATATGTCATGTAATAAGAATTGATTTGATACATATCATGAAAAAATTAATGATGTTCATAAGATCTATCTAGGAGATGATAGGTCACATGAAATTAAAGGGTATGGAGATGTATCTATGACCTTACCTACTAGTGAGGTGAAACAAATCCATAATGTAATGTATGTGCCAGGCATAAAGAAGAATTTAATTTATGTATCCACCATTGCAGATCAAGATCTAAAAGCTAAATTTGTTAAGTCACAATGTGTGGTGAAGGAAATACAGGATCACTACAAAATCATTGCAAGAGGATCTAGAGTTGGAGGAATATATAAGCTTGATGTTACAAGGAGGGGTCATCAAGCATTGGCATCAACGACTATGTCAATGGAAGAGTTATGGCATCAAAGGTATGGACACATAAACCATAATGATCTTATGATGCTTCAGAAGAAAGAAATGGTAGAAGGTCGTCCAATGTTTAAGAGTGAACATGTTGAATGTGAAGGATGTGCATTAGGAAAACAACATAGAGAAGAGTTTCATATGCATATAGATAAAAGAAAGTGAGAAATTATTGAACTAGTGCATACTGATGTTTGTGGACCCATGCAAACTAGATCTCTTGGAGGAGCATATTATTTCCTTATCTTTATTGATGATAGAACTAGATACACTTGGGTCTATTTTATGAGAAAGAAAAGTGTTGTCTTTGAATATTTTAAAGAATTCAAGAATATGGTTGAAAAACAAATAGGAAAGAGCATCAAGATTCTCATGTCAAATCAAGGAGGGGATTATACATCAGGGGCATTCATTAGGTATTGCAAAAATAATGGGATTCAACAACAGTTTAAAGTGCCACATACTCCTCAGCAAAATGGAGTAGCAGAAAGGAAAAATAGAACCTTGGTTGAATGTGCTCGCAGTATGATAAAAGGTAAAAATGTTTCTAATGGTTTTTGGGCTAAAGCAATTAGTATTGCTGTATATCTAAAGAATATGAGTCCTACAAAAATTTTAGAGCACAAAACACCTTTTGAAGCTTTTTATGGATATAAACTAGAAGTGAGTCACTTGAGAATATTTGGGAGTAAAGCATTTGATCACATTCCAAAAGAGGATAGAAGAAAGCTTGATGCAAAGGCAATCAAATGCATATTTATTAGTTATTGTACAAAATATAAAGCCTATAAAATGTTTGATCCTAACAATCATAAGGTGTTTGCAAGTAAAGATGTGTTGTTTCATGAAAATGCAGATGAAGTACGAAAATCATATGATTATGATGTATGGAATATACCTAAAGAAAATGAGGAAAGTGCTAAAGAAGAAGAAGAAGAAGAAGTCCAAGGAGAAACTCCAAGCATCTTAGATTCTACAAGTAGCCAGAGCATGCCTAGAAAAGGTGAAGGAACTCCACAAATAAGTGAAGAACTAAGGAGGACAACAAGACAATCTAAGACCTCGGTCAAGTATAGAGACTATGCCTTAATAACTCAAGCTATGAATGTGGTAGAACCTTTAAATTATGAGAAAGCTAAAGACCACAAAGAATGGATGGATGCCATGAAGGAAGAATATGACTCTATAATTAAAAATGAAACATGGGAACTGATAGAATTATCTGAGAACAAAACCCCCATAGGATCAAAATGGTTGTTCAAATATAAATTTAATGTTGATGGTAGTACAAACAAATACAAATCTAGATTGGTTGCCAAAGGTTATTCACAGAAAGAAGGGATAGATTATTAAGACACTTTTGCTCCTATAGCAAAAATGAACAATATTAGATTAATGATTGCATTGGCTACCAAGTACAATTGGAAGTTGCATCAGTTAGATGTCAAGTCAACATTTTTGAATGGAGAATTAAAAGAAGAGGTTTATCTTGTTCAACCAGAGGGGTTTGTAAAGAAAGGACAAGAACATCTTGTATGCAAGTTGAGGAAAGCTTTATATGGACTTAAACATGCACCTAGGTCTTGGTATGAGAAAATTGATACATTTTTCTTTCAACAAGGTTTTACAAAAAGTAAAAGTGATCCCAATCTATATATCAAGAAAGATAGAAATGGTCAAATTTCTTTGATTTCTCTATATGTGGATGATCTTATCATAACATGAAGTGCTACTAGGTTAATTGAAGATATCATAAGAAAGTTGTCACAACAGTTTGAAATGAAGGATCTTGGACATTTACATTACTATTTAGGTCTTGAGGTATGGAGAGAAAATGGTAAGACCTTAATCGCACAAAGAAAATATACAAAGGAGGTACTCAGGAGGTTTAATATGAACACATGTAAGCCAATATCTACTCCATTAGAACAAAATTTTAATCTCAACAATAATGATGACTCAAAAGAAGTGGATGGTACTTTGTATCGAAAATTGGTGGGAAGTCCAAATCACCACAACCAGGCCAGATATTTCATATTCAGTTAGCATTCTTAGCCAATTTATTGCTAAGCATCATGAGAATCATTGGAAAACTAAAAAAAGAGTCCTCTGATATTTGAAAGGGACTATTGATTTTGGTATTGAATATACTAATGGTTTTGATGTTGAGTTGACAGGTTTCTCAGACTCTGATTGGGCAGGAGATCCAGATGACAGGAAGTTTACTATAGGATATGCATTTAGTATTGGATCAGGGATCATGTCCTGGAGAAGTAAGAAACAACCAATTGTTTCTTTGTCATCCACTGAAGCTGAGTACAAAGCATTATGCACTGCCACCTGTGAAGTAATTTGGCTAAGGAGGATACTTGAAGATGTTGGAGAAAAACAAAAAGTACCAACAATCATCCAATGTAATAACCAAAGTTCCATCAAACTGGAAAACAAACCAGTGTATCATGCTAGGTCAAAGCATATTGAGACACACTATCATTTTGTAAGAGAAAAAATATAGTCAAATGAAATTGATGTATTGTATTGCAGCACAAATGATAATGTTGCAGATATATTTACAAAGCCTCTTGAAAAGGCTAAGTTTGTAATATGTAGAGATAAGATAGGTGTTGTAAAGGTTGTTTAATTAAGGGGGAGTGTTAGAAATTAATTAAACAACCAGTGCAGTAGTTGATAGAGATAAGCGTGCAATAAATGCACCCACTGCACCAAGTTCAGTAAATTCTTGAAAGAACCAGAAACGTCTGGAAGAAGCAATTCCAGTCATTGATCTTGAAACTAATCAATGGTGGAACTCATCCCACCATTGTATAAATACTCATGCCTGAAATGCAATGGACAAGTCAATTGTGTGTTCTTTGTGTCTTTGTTTTCTATCACTGTGTGAGTTCTCTGATTCTCCCCACTCTCAAGAAGCTTGAAAGCCCACTCAGGAAAGTACAACTGATAGACCGGCTTACCTGGACATCAATATTCTCTTTGCACCCAACAATCTCTAGCAAGAGCATTCCGAAACTATAGACATCTGATTTATTAGTAACATGGCACATATCTCTCGACTACACCTCGAGCGCAACATATCTGGGGTCCCTCTGGCCGCCGTCATTGAAATATGGTTGTCTCCCTTCCCACAAAGTTTTGCCAGACCAAAATCAACAACCTTAGGAGTGAAGTCGGTGTCCAACAATATATTGTGAGGTTTTATGTCGAAGTGTATGATGCCCTTCTCGCAATCTTGGTGTAGATATGCAATTCCACGAGCCACACCCAAAGAAATTGAATACAATTGCTCACTTCTCTTTTTCAGAAAATGTAAACTTTTCCAGAGATCCATTAACCATGTATTCATATACCAGTAGGCTTGTAGGGCTTTCGAAGCAAGCAATACCCCAACAGACGAACCAAATTGAAGTCATGGACCCGTCTAGTTGTGGCTACTTCATTCATGAATTGGGTTTGGCTATGTCTATGCCTATCAAGAAGCTTGACAACCACTAAAGCGTTGTTTCAAAGCTTTCCTTTATACACCAGTCCATAACCTCCTCCTCCCAACTTTTAGGCAAAGTTGTGTGTGATTTTCTTAAGGTGAAAGAGTGAATATTTGGTTGGCATTGACATTTCATAAGCATACTCTTTTAGGAATTTCTCCACCTTTGAAGCAGAGCTACCAGGAGGATGCCTTCTCATCTTGGCATAAAATGTTAAGAACACCCCTACTATTGTTGTCATCACAACTCCTCCCAATATGTAACCAGCAGTGGAATGGAGATATGGATATGAATGTGATCTTTGTCCATTAACCCCGATGAGAATATTGGAAACAAGAGAAGTTCACAGTGATTTTCAATTGGAAGAAATCATAGTTACCTATTACGATGGCCAGCTTGTCTTTTTAACCTGCAACGTGGCCATGACAACTATTATGAGTAAAAGCAACGATCCATAGTTTTTGCAAAGAGAATGAATCCTTGAGAATATCGGGAAACACATATACCATTATATCCCTAGGTTCAAGAGTGCAGTATTTAGGTAACATTTAATACATCTTTATAGATTGTGATAATTTAAGCATTTGTGTTTGTAATCGAACTTGTAGAAGGAGATCAGAAAAAGTACCAATCCGATTGGCGGGGCATATCTCTGGTTGCAAGGTGTCGTTGGGACAATAGCAAAGAAATGTTGAAATATTATAACACAACTCCCCCAATGTCCAAACAAGCGCCACAGCTTCGATCTCTATTTGTGTAGCGATACCATGCTGATAGGGATGTTCTATTTGATTGAGAAGTTGTTCCCAGATTCTGGATTGGAAATGATGTACCAGTCATCACCACATAAGCAACGCTTAATACTTTCATTGCAGTGCCCCCAAAGTGTGAGATTGGTGTATCCATGGGCTACATGAAAATGAGAGGCGGACCATCAAAATTGAGAGTAGTTACCTGAAAAATTGCACTTAACCCCCGACGTAGACTTCCATAGATTTTAGTTAACAATTGTCATCCTATGATTATTAAGGGTATTATTTCCCAAGTATTATTAAAGGTATTATTTCTCAAGCATGGAGTTGGAGTTGAGATAAAATATGAAAAACAAACACGGTGAGGCTATGCTCACTTTTGTATTATTCAATGAAGACGGATTACATCCTTATATAGGAAAAGACTCGACTGAGTCGGTTATATGCAAACCAAATACAACTAGACTCTTAACTAAGAACTGACTCTTAACACGCCTACAACTAACTCTCACAACTGAAGCTTATAAATGGTGCTTACAACTGGCGCTTACTCCATTATTTCCAAGTCTCCCCCTTAATGGAGAATGGATTGACTTCTACACCTAACATCTCCCTAAACAGTTCAAACTTAATCTTTCCAAGAGGCTTAGTGAAAATATCAGCAGCATTTTCACTAGTATTACAATACATAAGAGCTATTTCATTTGACTGCAACTTTTCTCGAACAAAATGAAACTGAGCTTCAACATGTTTTGTCCTTGCATGAAAAATTAGATTCTTTGCAATATTGATTGAACTTTGATTATCACATCTGATCATCGTAGGTTCCTTTCGTTCTTCTCCAACATCTTGAAGAAGTCTTCTTAATCAAACAACTTCACAAGTTACTGCACACAAGGCTTTATATTCTACTTCGGTAGAAGACAAAGATACAGTAGGCTACTTTTTACTGCTCCATGAAACAACCTCGGATCCAATGCTGAACACATATCCAGTGGTTGATCTTCGATCATCCAGATTGCTAGCCCAATCAGAATCTGAATAACCTATCAACTCAACATCAGATGCATCAGTATATTTAATACCATAATCAACTGTACCTTTTAGATACCTGAGTACTTCCTTTGCTGCATTCCAATGGCTTTCATGAGGTTTCGCCATGAACTGATTTAACACACTCATAGAATATGAAATATCAGGTCTGGTTGTGGTGAGATAATTCAGACTACCCACCATCTGTCTATACACAGTGCCATTCACCTCCTTCGAACCATCATCACAAGAAGGTTTCACATTCTGCTGCATGGGAACAATGGAAGACTTACAGTGATCCATTTTAATTCTCTTAAGCATTTCTCTGATATACTTACTCCGACAAACAAAAGTTTGGCCTGCATTTCTCCAAACTTCAAGACCTAGGCAGTAATGTAACTCACCAAGATCTTTCATTTCAAATACCTTTGATA
>JZKD02S1751389.1:78018-101340 GCA_000966675.3 Picea glauca
TCTCCCATTCTTCTCTAGGGTGTATGTGTTCATTCTCCCATCATGAATCACATTCCTGTCATATTTCCATGGTCTACCCAGCAATAGATGACAAACATCCATAGGAATAACATCATAGAGTATTTCATCTTTATACCCTCCTATTTTAAACTCAACTAAACATTGTTTAGTGACATTTACCTGATGTCCTTTTTGAAACCACTAAATTCTGTATGGGTTTGGATGATCAATCGTCTCCAGCTCCAATTTCTCTACCATATCTATAGAAACAAGATTATTTGTGCTGTCACTATCTACAATGACTTTGCATTTCTAGTCTTTGGTCTTGCACGTGGTTCGAAAAAGTCTGTTTCTTTGGACCAAACTCTCCACCTCCTTTTCCGGTGTTAAAATAAATTTTCGCATCATTAGCGAATTTCCGCCTTCAGCATCTTCTGCCTCAACATTCTTCCTCTGTGCTTTGGAAATGTGAGTCTCACCACTTTCTTTCTTCTTGTCTGGACATTCAAAAGACTTGTGTCCAACCTTTCCGCATGTGAAGCACTTTATCACTCCACCTCTTCCTCTTCCTCTACCTCTAGTACAAGGAAAAATATTATTATCAGCATACTCTCCTCTCTGATCAACATACTGCCCTCGGTGTGAGCTACCACCTCTCTCATTTTGAATCAGAGGTTTCTTCCATTCCTCCTTTGGTTTCTGATTTCTTTCCTGGACAACTAATTTTCCCCTGGGCTGACTTCTTCCTCGGCCTCTTTGGCCTTGCTTTCGGCTCAGCTTCTCTTCCACCTTCAGAGCCATCTAATAAGCGTCTTCCACTGTTCTGACAACCACCATGCTCAACTCATCCTAAATGTCATATCTCAGACATTCATATACCTTGCTACCTTCTCATCGTTGCTTTCCCGATGACCTGCTCTGATGTTCAGCCTGTAGAATTCTTCTGTGTACTCCTTCACTGTCATCAGCTTCTGTCTTAGATTCTACATCCTTCTGAACAGAGTAATTTGGTAATCTCTGGGGATGAATTTTTATTTCATCTTTGCAACCATCCTATCCCAGCTCTTAATTTTCTTCTTGCCTTGGCAATTCCTGTCAGCTTATAGTTCATCCCACCACAATGTTGCATGTCCTTTTAATCTCGTGATAGCATGCTTGACCTTCTTGTCCTCCTCGACATCTTCGTAGTCAAAGTATGTGTCCAGAGCTTAAATCTAATCTAGAAGCTCTTCTACATCCAGATTTCCTTCGTAAATTGGAATGCCCATCTTTGCTCTTGTGCCCATTCGTGCAACATCTTGAATCAAGCATTCATTTGCTGCATCTTCTGCTGTGACTTCTTCTTCTCCATGTCCAGCGTCATCTTCATTTTCTAATTCACTGACATATCCTATATCATTTGTGCGCCTTTGGTTTATCTCCATGTCCACAAGTCTAGCACGTATGTTATGCAGATCTCTTTCCACTTATGGATTTTGCACTTGCCTGCCCCTTCCTTCTGGCATCTCCCTTTCCTCTTGCAAATCGGGTGATTGTCTGTCCCTTCTCCTCAGCGGCATGGCTGAAATTCCTTTCTTGCCTTTCCTGCTTGAAATATACAAACAAGAATCAGGCTCTGATACCAGAATGAAGCAGCCTCCCAACCCGCAGGTCGGAAGTCCACGCACACAGGATCGTTCTTCTCCCTTGGCCTGAAGAGCTCTCGACTGGCTCTTCTATTTTCCTTTCGAGAAAAATGCACTCACAGCAAAACCTCATGGGATTTCCTCTTCACGCTTCGGGAGATCAGAATTCGTGGTATCATGAGTCTAGACTCTCGACTCTTCCTCCTCAACTCTGCAATACCTGAAGCACCAGTATGGGTATAGCTCCCTTGTGTCAGCGCCCTCCGCACGTGACCACCGGCTAGGCTTCCCACTAGCGCTCTTCACCTTTTCGCCACTTCGTAGGTCGAAAGGTTAGACTTCTATCCCCTTATCTTATGAACTCCTGAGACACAAAAATTCAATGGAGTGTTGACTCCCTTCAATGAACAACGCATGTCCGCCTGTCTATTCCATGGGCCCACCTTGAGATTCTACCACGTGCTCCTCGTGCCCGGCTCTCGGCACTTCACCACTTCTCATTCCGAGTGTCTCGACTTCCAACTACCGAGACCCGAACCTCCGATGTGCCGAAACGCCGAAATGTCAAGTTTCGACACGTCGTCAATGCGGTCCCACAATGGAACGTCTCACCCTTTCGGGACTTTGCACTTCGCGACCTCGTGAATCTTGATGCAAGGATTTTAGTCCCCCAACTCACGAAATCCCAAAATTAACTTTCGCGAGTAGATCCAACGATCCTCGTTGGCTCAGATCTACGATATGATTTCTCCTGGGCTTCCGCCTCAGAAAATGCCTCGTAACTCTTCTACTCCTCTGCGAGATCTGACGGCTCGTGGGACTTCATGAATTCTCTGCGGAGAATTCCGACTGTCCGTCTCTTCCTTCGAGAAATTATGTGAATTCAACAAAGTGTTTCTCTGCGAGACTTAACCACCTGCACTAAAAAATTTGTTGCGCCTTCTTAACGCTTCAAGGCACCAACTTCCTTGGTTTCCCTTCAATGACCTCGAAGGCTCTGACCCTCCTGAGCTTGCTTGAAAATATTCAAGTCCTTTGGGGAAAATTCCTGCGCGCACTCCTTGCGGCACTTCTTCAAATACACTCAAGTATTTGAACCTCTTCAACTCTCTGCACTCTCTGCGACAATAGTCCTGTAACAATTTCACTCAGGTCAAAACTCTGAGACTTACTTAGCCTGCACACACCTTGCACGACTCCTGTGCCTAACTTGCACCCCTACGGAAAATGAGAACAAAACTATCTTATCTGAGCCTTCAGAGACAAAACTCTGAAACTTTTGTCAACGCACTCCTTTTGGACAACTTCACTACACTCCTTCTAGGAACTCTCGCTCAGATAGAGAAACAATTGAAACTCATTTCCTTTACTCTTTCTTTCTCTCAGATTTCAGACATTTAACAAGAAATCATTCATACATAGCATGTAAAGAAAATGTAAACTAGAAAGAGTAAATAGCCATGAACATATCATTCAGCATATGCATATAGAAGACAACCACAACACCATGAATTTGAATCGAAACTCTTCTATTAATTCAAATCTTTGTACATGGGTGTTTTTCACATTTTAGTTCTTTTCTTCAGCTCTGCATGCTCTCTATTACTGATAATGATAATGTTACCAATGATACAATATGAGGGTGTCTATATCTTGTTTCCCTCTTGCGCTCTGAATTGTCTAATCAAGAATTAAATTCTATCTACCTACATTAACTTAGCATAAATTCCTCTATCTACTAAGGATGAGAGCGGATCGCTCAAGGTCCGTTACAATATTACAAGTGTCCCTCCATTTAATTGTTTCATTAAAGTTTCGAAACATTTTCAAAATTTGCGTTGGGTGCTTTTCCAGTTGTCTTCTATCTCCGCGTTGGCTCACTTGAGATGCTCCTGCATCAGTCTCTAATATGTGGAATTATGCTATCTTTAACTGACATGCACAACAATACATTTTCCTTGTTTTCGCGCTTCTCCCAGTCTTGGATCTGTGCTACTGTCGCACCGACAACCGCATCAGGTTTCAGTTCAGTTCCCTTCGCAATGTTCCAGACACCATAGCCCTCCATGAGCGTCTGCATCTTGAATTTCCAGTTAATGAAGTTTGATCCATTTAACTTGTTGGCTTCGTTGAGGTAGTTCTCTGCTAGCGGATTCACCATCGCTGCAATTTAGTCTCTACAAGTAAATCACCAAAGATATGCAACTTTTTGTCGCTCTGCCTTCGGATACCATCGATCTGTCTCAATCTCGGCTCTCAACTTTCTTAAAAGAAATATAAAAAAAACCTCTATGCATAAAAAATTATGCTCTCATGCTCATTTATAAAAATCCTCTCATAAAAATCTCTTAAAAAAGAATTTAAATTTCTTTAAAAGAAACTTTCCTTTAAAAAAAAAGAAACCCTTTTTTTTAATACATACTCCCTCTTCACCTCTTTATACACTTTGCTTAAAAAGTATCCTCTTTGAAAAAAAATACCTTACAATTTATAAAGTAATATAAACCCTTTCCTCATTTAAGTGATATGAATACGTGGCATCCACTAATCCCAAAAACTCTCCGTACCTCCAATGAAAAGCTTATACACAGGAATAGTTTTCTAAAAAAAAATACTCACTGATTCTTGCTCAAAGCTTCACGCATGCATGCAAATCGTGAAATGGGGTGGATCGGCCCTCCATCCTCGACCTTCTCTCACGCAGCTATTCTCCACGCTCACCGCACCAGATCTCCACGCTTATGCTACCTCACTCAAAAGCCCACGCATGCACCACGATTTTCAACTCCACGATTGTCAACTCCACGCAGCCGTCATGGATCCAGCTAACAGAACTCACACATCTGATCAAATGTTTCTCACGCTATCCACGCCTTCTCCCCGTGGCTCTGATACCAAGATAAAATATGAAAAACAAACATGGTGAGGCTATGCTCACTTCTGTATTATTCAATGAAGACGGATTACATCCTTATATAGGAAAAGACTCGACCGAGTCGGTTATATGAAAACCAAAGACAACTAGAATCTTAACTAAGAAATGACTCTTAACATGCCTACAACTGACTCTCACAATTGAAGCTTATAACTTGTGCTTACAACTGGCGCTTATTCCATTATTTCCAAGTAGTTGCAGTGCAGAAGACAGCATAGTCAACACGCCAATTAGAGTGCAGAGACTATTAGACTTTTCTTGAATTATTAGAGTGCAGAGACTATTAGACTTTGCTTGACTTATTAGAGTGTAGAGACTATTAGACTTTGCTTGAAATTCAAATATGTGTTTAGATCAGTAGGATGGAAAAGATGAGTGTTGTTTCTATGGCTATTTCTTATAGAAAGAGAATGCAGAATGCCAAATTAATATGGCAATGAATAAGAGAATCGCACAATGCTTAGACGTGTTGATCATTTTATCTCACTTGACTATCATTATCATCATCCTATAGCATTATTATCATCATTATAAACTCAATTGGCATCATCATAAACTCAAGTGGCATTATAGCATTATAATAAGGTAGAAAAAAATATGACAATTATTTGTTTTAAATAATTTAGATGGTTATTAGGATTTTAACTTTAATTGTATTAATGAACTAAATAAAAATATAAATATAAAAATGTACAAGCTTTTATAAATTAAAGTTTAAAAATTAATGTAAAATAACATATTTAATATAATTAAAAATATAATTTTCAACATTTTATTTATTTTAGTGATTTTGTAAGATTGTGAAGTTTGGAAGTTTGGAGTTGTTAAGTCATTCTATGCTCCTAGAATAGATATATGAGTCTATCTCAACTCTTCTTCATTATTGCATTATCCGGCACCGCTTTAGAAGTATACAACAACTTTCCCTACACTCAAAACTCCAAAGGTTTTCAAGGATTGGATTATAGCTTTGGTTTAGTACTTCATTTTGCGAACCCTTGGTTCATAGTCTTCATCCATAATCTATTCCTATATTCAAATATTCAAGTCTATTTTTTTTCCATACTTGAAAACAATCTAGCTTGGGAACAGCCAGAAACCAAATCTATGTTGTTCAACATTAAATGAACACGATTCAACTTATAAGTAAATGAACACGATTCAACTTATAAGGTGGTGGATCTCACTTTGGAGATTTTGGTCATGACCCTTGGTTGTCAAATCATATTCAATGCAATACTTCACTCGAGCATAAGTGAAGTCAACCCAACATCAAATAAAATATATGAATCTCACAATGAGGAAGGAATCTAATGGTATGATATTACAATGACATAAGTAGTTATGCATCAACAAGAAGATATTGCTTCCCTTATATCACTGTTACACAACATTGAGATGTGCATTCAAGTGGAAACCAAAGTATGGTTGTAGTAATAGTTTTCAACATTCATAACTCAACCCTTCCAATAATTAAGATCGTTTGATAAATTGGAGGGAAAGTTATATCGAAGGTTGCACAAACAACAAACTAATGAATGGATGATGATTAGATGGCCTAGCAATCAACTAAAATGCTCAACAACTAATGGAAGCGTCCAACAATCAAATAAAATTCCCAACAATTAAGTGAATCACCCAACAACTATTGTCATAAACCAAGCACAGCTTGTACAACTTGTGGGTGAGGGAAAATGCCCCATGGAATGTAATTTAGTCCAATGAGATTGTAATTTCGACCCAACAACTAAGAATTCACTTAGAGAGAAGATATATGGTCCCGAGGAAAGAGAAATTTTCCCAAGTGAAAGAAATTCAACCCAAGCAAAAGAAACTAGCTCAAGCAAAGAGGAAATGGCCCAAGAAATGAGAAATTGAATGAGGGTAATGATAATTCGGCTAGGCGATGAGAAAATTAAATCAAGGAAAGAGAATTTCCTTCAAGTGAGAGAGATACACTAACAACTATGAAAAGACTAATTTAGCAACTTCATGAATACTTTCAACTAACAATTTTTCACGTCCATCAATCTCAAACTTTAAAGGGAATTGGACGATTGACATTCTTGAAATGTTGGGGTTCCTTATTTGCACACAGAGAACACAATTGATCCCACATTAAGACTTGCCCCTTCTCTTTTCTGACAAATGTAAACTTCTCCAGAGATCCATTAACCATGTATTCATATACGAGTGTGCTTGATGAGGAGTTTGGGTGTGATATGTTTATGCTGCTCAGATGGTGTCTTGGTGAGTCCTCGGGAGAGGTAGGCGTGAACAAGAACTGCGACCTCTATTGTTGGCATGACCTCTTTCCATATTGACCCTAATAGGAGAGAAATTGAGTAAGCTTTGGAGCGTTCCTGTTCGTTTGTATGGAGTTCTATGAGCTCGATGAGAACCAGTCTTAGAGAAAGCACAAATTTTACTCGGCTCTTTGCTGTAGAAGGGATGAGAATGGGAAGTTGAAGTGCTTGGCTACAAATATAATCCTAGAGGGTGAACGTCCAGAGAAGGAGAACAACTTTAATTTGTACCTTCATCAATGAACCCAATTGAATGTTGTAGTTTCCTTGTGAGTTGTAGTTGGCCTTTCCAATTGAGGAAAGTTGCCATTGTTAGCTATAAGATGGTACTATCCAAGTCGAGGCTTACCCTTTGGTGATGTATTTCTGTGTTGAAGTTGCTTCGATTAATTACAGACATGTTGTAGGTATGTGCCATAGCTTCCACATTGATGTTTAGAGTTGGCCAGAAAATGACCCATTTATTGACGTTGAGTGTTTACATGAGATGACGTAGGGGTAGTGATTTATACCATCAATCTTACTGCTATAAAGAGCATGTGGCCTCTATTTAGCACCCGAATCAAAGGACTAAAATAATAATTATTAAAATTGTAAAAAATACTAACAAAATAGTAAGTTTACTAAAAACACCACACTTCAAAACCCCCCTCCTATGGCCAAGGGATTTGGGGCTCCTGTAGCCAAATACTCTTTAAAAGATGGAAACTCGTTCTTATGATGGCCTTGTTTTCTACATGTAACACACCGGAATTGTTCGCGCTTTTCCTTCCCTTTAGAAAGCTCCTACAACTGAATCGTCAATCCTGCTAACTACGACTGAACCTGAGCCATCCTTGTGCCATTCTCTCCTATAGAGGATGCTTCAAATTTCATGGCAATCTCTAATTATTATGACTACGATGTAATCTTCTATTGTGTTAAAGGGCAACGTATATGTGGAAACAATCCTACAATGAACCAATCTCTATGTTGCTCATGTAGAATTTGGAAGGTCAATCGATCCATCAATATCTTGAATCTCTTGTCAAAATCCCATATTGATTAATTAAACAACTGCTTGATCTCTTTCAATTATGTAATACACAACGACTGAGACTTTGGTTTCTGGAACTCTTTTAACAAATATTTCCTGATGTCTGTCAATGTTTTGGGTTTTCCTGTAGGTGTAACAGACTAATACTTCATATACTAATGTAATGCGCAGTCTCTAAATGTCGTCGTTAACTGTGCGATTTTTGTATCATCATCTTGGAAATTCTTCACTATCCATATTGCTTCACAAACAAACAAGTGTTGTTCCAAATATTTTTTTCCCTACTCCGTGGAAGACATGCATTCTCAAACTGGGATCTACTCCCGCCATTATGTACTGCGTGATATTCTTCCTCGGTGTTCCTAACTAAATATTGGTTACTGTACTACTTCCACTACTCTTACTACTTTTACTTCTATCATTGCTTCCTTCACTAACTACAATTGACAAAGTTTCATATCTTACCTCAATTCTTGGAGACGCACATGGGGTCGTGGGTTTGACGCAGAGTCTGACCTAAGTGGGATGTAGTGGATCTTCTTCAACTGGAATGAGATAAATTTCTGTGAGTGATATGATTTGGAGTACTATGCCAATATATGTTTCCTCAACCTCACTGTGATGATCTTCTCTATCAACCACAATCCTCTTCCTACTATACCGAAATATTTTTCCACTGCGCAATACTCCAATCTCTTCTTTTGTCGCACCTTCTTCTTCTCTCGACATCCTTATCCCATACATTCCTCATTCATTGTTTCATGTATACCTCTTATCTCATACACTCATACCATCCCATAGTCATCCCCCATGCCCCCCTATGTGCGTGAAGGCGCCTAACTACCGGGGAAATCAGATTCCATCTTCATAACCCCCTTATCACACACCAACATCTTGATCCAAGGAGACAATGATTTCAAGTATCTTCCACATGGACCTTTAAATAAATCCCTCTCAGCAGGACTATATGACTGGGTGTAATCTATAACAAACTCATTAATATAAGCCCCCTAATACACTATCCAACCAAAAATCAAGTGCGCGCGAGATCCGATTGCTTACAACATTAACTTGTTTAATCAACTTAGGGGTCCAATTCCTTGGGACAATAGTGAAAAATTTTCCATTCTTTTCATATAACCTTTGCAACCACTCAGCCAAAACATTCAAGAAATCAACAAAGAAAATTTCATGTAAATTTGTAAAAACATACCTCTGTAACCACTTTTTTGCATTGATCTGTGGGTTGTTATTCTGATCTGTGTAGAACTCGTGCTCTTTCATATTTAACCATTGTCCAATCTCTTCCTTAGTCGGCCTCCACATTCCCCTCAGTCGCATATCCTGGTCTCAACAACAAAACTATTTGTTGGCGTGCAGTGTGCAGACCCAGGGTTCAACATGTATTCACCAAAAAAACCCTTAGATACCTCGGATGAGACTTCACCTGCTTGCAGTTGATGCAGAAAGGGCCGGTATTTGAGGGTTTTGTTGGTGAATACATGTTGAACCCTGGGTCTACCTACTGTGCACCAACAGTCACCCCACCCTAAAACAAAAGTGAACAATGTTTCCTTCTTTGGATTATCTTAATGCAAGATTATCTTTACATATTTCATATTATTATCTCTTGTATCTGGTTATTGCAATTATATTCTCTGCATATTTGGTTGTGTTTCAAGTTTAAGGTTTAAGGAGCACTACACAACTTGAATTTTTTTTTATAATGATGAAAGGAACTATGTAATGTTAATACCTAGACAAAGCCATGTGTTAATCATAAAGCCCCTTATTAATCCCTAGATATTGAGTTATTACATTTCTAGTTTTATATTAGTAGGTTGGCTAGAACCTTTCATTGTACCCTTTCATTATAATTATACCCCCTGTCTCCTATATATATACCAAGGAGACCTAGTCTTATGATTATATCATCTCATCTTGTACATTGAATATATTGTAAAAGGAGGTTTCCCCCTCGAAGTGGACTGATATTCATTGACTTTTTATCATTCTCAAGGTGTTGGTACATGACATTTGGTATCAGAGCATCGATCCTATGGTTTTTCTGCCTCAAGCAAGTCATCTTGGAATTTTCACTACAACTTTCCTTTTGGGATGGTTTAGATTGAAACATATTTAGGACATTGAGGAAAGATAGTGAAGAGAAAGTGGTAAAAATTTCAAGTCCTGATTCGTTACATTTTTTTAAATATCGTCTGTGGAAGTTAGGGTTTGTGACTAGTCCTAAAATTAGTCTCAAACAATTCATTTGTTTATTTTCTCTATAAAAAAAATTCGTAAATTTTCAAACTCGACAATTTTCATAATCTCGATTAGACATAAAGAATCACCTATGGAAAAAAAATTAGATTCTGAATCATTATAATTTATGAGATATATCCTGTGGAAGTTGGGAAGTTTTACTATTCCTTAAATTAGTCTTAAACACGTCATTTTTATACTTTTGCTATAACTTTTTATCAGTGAAGGTGCAGACTGTGAAATTTTTAAGAGTTTAAGAAAGCATATTAGAGTACTACAAGAAAATATTTCATATTCGAAAGGGTTCAAATTTCATAGATATATCAGGACAAAGGTCAACCAACTAGAGAGTCTCCAAATTAGGGATTTAAAGGTATGTAACTTACAATTGACATAGATTTTTATTGGAAGATGTGTTCTTGGTGATCCACAATTTGTGATAAAGAGGAAAAAAGGAAATTATTATTTTCACATATGGAAAAGGGTTCTACAAGAAATACTACTACTACTCATAAAATCTCAAACATAACTTCACAAGAAAGTGAAGAATTAGAAAAAATGCTAACCCAATTAAAGAACCAAGTTGGTGAAATGAGTGGTAGTATGTTAAAACAAGTGAATTTAACACTTTCCAAAAAATACCTTAAAAGGGAAATGAAAGATCAAATGAAAAATAAGATGGATGAAATGGAAAAAAAATGGATGAAAATAATGTGTGCAATGCAAGTTTGACATTATAGAGCTTATTTAAATATATTGTGCATACATGTACATGTGATATCAAATCATCCAATAGCAAATGTTGTAAAAAACTCTAGAATTTGTTTGTTCACATTTTAGAATCCTAATATGCATATGCACCTGTGTAATGAAAATTATGGAATTAAAATCTATGGTAGATATATAAAATATGTGGAAAAGAAAGTTTTACAAACAAATCATTAGATTATTAGTTGTATCTAAAAATAAAACTTCAAGTTAAAAGACCATTAGTTGTAACTAAAAAAAAAAAAAAATTGCAAAAATAAAAAAAAATTCTCTTGAGCTTCATAGTGTAATTAGGTGTAGATAAGACCTAAAATACCAAAAAACATTTTTTTCTCAAAATTCCCAACCCACAAATACATTAATTTTTTTATTTCCAAAACATTGGTAATAAAACCAATTTCTATAACTTATTAGCCCATAAAAATAAAAAATAACTCCAAATTTGATTTTCAAGTTATTTGCTCATAAAAATAACATGATAAAACAAATAGCTACTTAATTTTATAAATTTAATGGAGAAAAGTTGATCACACTTGATGAATATCCTCATCATCATAAACTCAAAGCACATTGCAATAATAATATGGAGAAAAAATATGACAATTACTTGTCTTAAATAATTTAATTTAGATGATTATTCCACTTTTAACCTCAATTGCATTAATAAATTAAATCTAAATCTAAATCTAAACTAATTAAAGTTTAGAAATCAATGTAAAATAAAACAAGGCTATGTGCCAGTGCAGTCCTTGCCAACGAGATTAGAAAGCAAATTGTGGAAAATGGGGTCGAATTGTCAATGAAACGAAGTGTTCAGTTCAAAATGTATATCACGGTAGATGGGGCAAAAGTAAATGAAGATTGGAAGGTAGAGCACCATCTATTTTTTGAAAGTATATAGCAAACCTATTTTTTTTTAAAGTATATAACAAAGTAAAAAATTTGTTGACAATGCAAGAAAAAATTTGGAAATTTAAATGCATTTTCCATATGGACTGGTGAAAGATAAAAATATATGATGACATAAAATTAATAGGAGATAAGAAATATAAAAATTTAAATGCATTTGTGAACATGGGGTATAAGTAAATGACGCTTGCATTGTTGAGCACCATTTATTTTGAAATATATAAAAAAAGAAAATTCGGTAACATATAAAAGAGTAAATGCATTTTCCATATAGACTGGTGAAGCCATTTTCCTGAAAGATTAGAGAGACCCTAATTAACTGAGGGTCTTGGAAGTCGTTGGTTTTCCCGGCTAAGTCTATATTTGACAACTTTGTGAATAATTTATCTTTCTTCGATATGGCGTGTTCACATGACTGAACAAGGAGATACATGTTCTTTACTTTTTCTTTCCAACATGCATTCAATTGGTCGATCCGGTTTTTGGATGGAAGATATTCCTCTCTTCTTTTTGTTTCTGTCACATTGTTGACAATCTTGCCAAAAGGGATGACCGTTTTTAAAAAGAAATTTTCTTCATCTTTTAATTCGGCCTGCAAAAGCTCGAGAAAGCTATGTGCCCTGGTTCCAAGGGAAGTGATGGTTTGTGATATTTTCCATGCCTCGCTAACCAGTTCCATTCTTTTTTTTATATTGTTCTCCACATATCCTTTACAGGATGCGAGCAGGGTGGAGGATTCTCTTACATTGGGTGCAGGGGTGCCAGGCATGGCTATTGACAAAGGATCGACAAACAATGGCATAGGAATGAAAGCGTCTTCCAATTCCTTGACTCGGTCCTTCAGTCTAGCATTCTCGGTCTCCATGCCTCCAATGGAATCATGAAGTGCTTCTCCAGTCGCGGTGTGAAGTTGATAGATTTGGGACGGCCATATGTTGGCAACGTCAACCTCTGAACGAGACTTGCCTTTCTTATTTTTAACATTTTTTTTATCAATTATCAATTTTTTGTTCCTGCTATCAAAAACAACGCTCTGGAACACGAAGGATTCATCTTCATCAAAATTTTGGGTAACGGATATGTCCATTGGATGGCTATGGTGGATGGTGTCTCCAGGCTGATCAAGGAAGCGTATCATGGTATCCAGATCAGTGTCAAGTTCCATGTTCTCACTCTGAATTTCTGGCTCTTCCGCTTGCCCCACATTTTTTTTTCTCTTCTTCTCTATTGGAAGCTTGTGAGAACTATCAATTTTAGAGTGAGGAGGGTCGTTATCTCCTCCTCTGTTTGAAGAACTCTAGGTTTCTTTGTTGTTGCAATGGGCCATTGGAGTGATGTTCCGGGATGTCGTACTTTTTGGAATGGTATTTATGGATTGAACACTCTTGTCACTGGGGCCTTTCCTCTGTTGCATGTACAATTTAGTGCAGCTTTGCACTGTCTCTACGTCGTCGACATCAGAGGCAGGACCATTGTCACCACTATCTATGTTTTTTGGGCAGGTGTTTATTTACAAAACAATCGTCGAGGCCAAGTGTTTGTAAATGCTGTCTAAAAATATCATAGGGGTCGAATCCTCTTATATATTCAACATATCTCAGGTTGGAGATGCTAGAATGTGTTGCGAAATTGTCAATTTTGTTGACGTTTTTCAACATGAACTCCCCTATTTTCCAAGGCAAAGGAATAAATTGTTTTTTTTTCTTCCTTTGGAACAGATGGAACCAGTAGCCGTATTGACGTGCTACTTCTGCAACAAACATTATGTCCGTAATGTGACATGGAAGGAGAGCAGGTTGTTCCGTGGAGCCAAAAATTCTTATGATAGTGTAATTATCCAAATGCTCGAGTGTCCCCTTCTTGTCCAAAAAACTAGTTTCATGTTCATATATGCGGGGAGCATCTTCTCCCAACAACAAAAATTTGAAAACAGACAAGAAGCCATTAAAAACGTCATAAAAATAGTGGGAAGCCTTGTGCTTCCAGAAGGCCTGGTACCAGAACGTTACTGGGTGGAATTCGCAGTTGACATTCTTGGACAAAGACAGTTGCGGAAACCGACATGAATGTGTTATTGCAAAAACTAAATAGGATAACATATAAAATTTCTTTTCCCTTTTGTAGCTTGACAATTGGGAAGAGATTTCATGGGAAATTAACCTGCCCCAATAAAAAATGGCTTGTTCGTTGACTGTGAAATACAAAATATAAAGAGCCATGTAGGAAATAGTAGTTGTGGACTCCTGTCCCGTTATTCTTGTAAACAGCCAGGCAATTTTGCGAAATGGATTTCTAAATGAACTAACCTGCATGCTTGTAATATCTTCAGGAAACAGATTCGGGTTTTCAAAAAAAAGGGGCAAGAGGTCCAATCTGTTATTATGCTTTTCTAGGAACTGTTTGCAATATTATCCTTTGAGCGTCAATGTTGGCTTCGACAATTTCATCATCTGGTGGAAGACCTGAGGAGACAAAGAAATAGAAGAGTGGTCCTACAGTGGAATAATTCTTTTCTCTTCAATAAATTTATCGACGCACCAAAACCTCAGAGACACAGCCTGCATGAGAAATCCCGGAGGTCCAAATTACTTGGTTCTCTGCGGCAGAGGTTGAGTAATAAGAAAATGCCCTGGACTAGTGGAAGTTTTGGTCCTTGTGCCCGAAGATGTTCACTATATCTCCATAGAACTACTGTCGAGCTGATGCCATAGGTTTATGAGAAGGTTACTTTGCTGCAGATGATGCTTTAAATGAACAGTTAGAGCCGGTAATGTAACTTTTGCTAAATCTTGGTTAAATGGTTATGAATGGGAAAGCTCCTCGAGCATTTCACTGATTAATGGAAATCTATATTGGTGGTGCATGATGAACTGTTCACAGTAAAGTTTATTTATTGCATATTTAGAAATGCGAAGGTGGCGGGTACGACGAAGAGAAATTAAGGAATGGAGGTTTCGTGAATGTGCGAAGGCCATGTCGTGTGAATGGGATTTCATGATTTTGAAATGAACACTCAGAAGGGATAATATAATCCCCTCGCAAATTTTGGTTTAATGCGCACCAATACGAGATGTCCTCGAGCCTTTCTCCCATCAATGACAATCTATACAGTTTCAACATGATGACCTGTTAGAATTAAATGCCAGTAATTCCATATTTAGAAACAAGATATATATATATATATATATATATATATATATATATATATATATATATATATATAATTTTTTTTTCTTGTATTATAGACAAGTGCGAAGGTGACGGAGATGATGGAGAGCAAGGAAAGAATGGAAATCTCTGAAAAGAGGTCAGACGGGTTTCAAAAAAGGGTTACGGGGATAGTTAGGACAACCGAGTGTTGCACGGTCAAATTTCATGTTTCGAAATTTTTGAGTGCAAAATGTGTAAAACGAAAGAGGTCATGATGGGGAAGTTTAGTGGTCGATTTGTATATTTGCGGAATTCCAACAAAGTGGCTAAGTATGGAATAGGGAAATTGCTAATTGCATGCGTAGAAATAAGATCTTATATATAATTGCCAACTGGTAATTGTAAAGGGGCACGGACACAGGAAACAACGATGACAAAATGAATATTTCTTCAACCCGCCAAAACAACGATCTGCCAAAGAAATTTGAACAGATGGCGAAGTATGGAAAGAGGACAGACAAGCTTCAAAATGGGGTGACAATAGTTCCACTAAATATGCGAGGACCCGACGGTTAAATTGTATTTCTCGGAAGTTTTCAGTACAAAAATGTGCACCACGGAAGAGGGCATGACAGGTGGACTGTAATACAGAAGAGGGTATGATTTAAGAATGATTGCAAGTTTGTATATTGTGGAAGTGACGGTACTGTTCGCAGGCCATGGAATAACAGAAGTCCAATGTAGAGATCGCCTAGCGGGAATTCACGGTTGGAGAAGTTTCTGGGTATGGAATGGGGAATTGTTCGGTCGATGTCACGATAAAAGAGCACGAGTGCAACTATGAATCCACAAGACTCCCATGCGCTCAGCCATGCATTTTCGAAAGAATGAATAAGTGACGAAGAAGATAAATTTTAGGGAAAAGAGAAACAAATATTTGTCCAAGTATAGAAAATGGAAAAACAAGGACCAATATATTCACATCTGCAACAGATATCCCATTTTCGTGGCAAGATATATAGTTGGAAAGAATTGTGAAGTTGGCGGAAACAAAAATCAATGAACTGAAACACGAGTCATGAGTTTAGTTGGTTCCTGTTTGTATGCTTCGTCTGTCAATTTTTATATCGGCGAACTCAAAGCCATTCTATTAGCGAGGCATCCGGCAAGTCCGGCTAAGGCAATCTTGAGCCCCCCAACCCTAGAGCCCGTCTGTCAATTTGTATATCGTGGACCTCCGAATGCTATTTGGAGGTCATGGAAAAGTATAAGTGCAATGTTGACCCAACCAACACGCAAGTCTGCCTATCAATTTGTATATCGTGGAACTCTGCATGCTAGTTGTGGGATAGGGAACAATAGAGGGTCAATTTAAAGAAAGGGGAAGCGGTGGTTGGAAACACGTGAATCCGAGAAGCTACAGAGAAAGGCATTTTTGGGAAAAAATGATTAAGTAACCATGAACAAAAACTAGAGGGAATAAAAGAGTGGGAAAATAGAAAGGAAGAAGGCAGTTTTTGTAAGCGTGAATTGGTTTCAAAGAAGCCCCATTGTTGCAAAACCATGATGTTCTACTAATTGTCAACAAATGCGTTGTTGAAGATTACATTTTATTGCAACATGTGTGTGTAACTATGTTCTTGATACATTCTACCATGACTGTAACATATTAACTTAACTACTAAACTTCATTTTCGACTAATTGCCCGCAAATGCTTTGTTGAAGATTAGATTTTATTGGAACATGTGGGTGTAACTATGTTCTTGATACATTCTTCCATGAGTGCAACATATTAACTCAAGTATTAAACTTCTTGCATTATGGGCTGTTAGCATTAAAACTTAATAATTTCATGTCTAGAAACAAGAATAACAATTTTGCTGCAACATTGTACATTGGCATTGCTATGTTCTATCTGCATTACGAATAGAATTGAACATTGGTTTGAAACTGTGTAATCCATTTTTTGTTTGCATAAAAATTTGGTGGATTCACATAGTACATTGGCATATAATTGTTAGATGTTCCATATTAGAAAAGATAAGCTAAGTAAACACAATATCAAATAAGTACGAGAGCACCGAACCATGCCAATTAGAACATGCGTTAAACCCAGAAAAGAGGCAACAACGAAGAGTCGAAGGCAAATATTTTTTAATAGCAAATCCATTTAA
Organism: Picea glauca; assembly: GCA_000966675.3. NCBI lineage: Eukaryota > Viridiplantae > Streptophyta > Pinopsida > Pinales > Pinaceae > Picea > Picea glauca. The sequence goes on from JZKD02S1751389.1 coordinate 95,188, forward strand.
AAAAATAAGAAAAACACAAATTATTGTACATCTATCCTTAGAAGTTGGACCCAGTTCTTCGAGCCAAAACATTGAAGGTATCTGCGACAAACATAGGCACGGGATCCGTAGTATGCAAGATCCTTACAGTTTTCTCCTCAATGAATCATCATGTGCTGAAATTGATATTTTTCACAAGCTTCCCCTGAGGAAGAAGACGAAAATGGTTGCAGGGAAACTGGAATATCCCTTACCTGAAACCGCCTCTGCATAGTCCAAAAACATTCAGTAGCATATCTTGCACGTGCAATTCCAGAGGCCTAAACTAGTCCATTCTAGGCAGAAGGAGATGACTAGTAGGAAAATGCCTTGGAGCAGCGAGAGTTTTGGACCTGATTCCCGAAGATGTTAATCAATAATTTTCTGGCTTGAAATATATCTCTGGGAGAATCAACATATCATTTCTTTACAGTGAAACTCTTTCACCCAGAATAGACTAATTTGGAACTCTGGAATTCCTACTTTCACGCTGCAAAGTGGTTGTTGCGTTCACCGTCGGTTTCTTTTCTGAAACTCCTTTTGGTGTTGTCATGACCACCATCACCGAAACGGGAAGTTCCGTTCGTTATGGTTGATTTCAATTTGGGCGTAGGAATGGGAAGATTCTCTGCATTGCCATCATCCATTGTTGTATCATTGTCCATCAGATCATCTTCTTTTGGCTTAGAATTCATGGCATCAACTTTTGCGACAACCATGAATGCAACTAGGCAGGTTCTCTGAGCAACTAGGGTTTCCATGGAATTTTTTGTCTTGAAATATATCTCTTGGTGTACCAAAGGACCATCTCCTTTTTTTCTCCTAGGCAGAGGGAGATGAATAGTAAGAATATGCCCTAGAATAGTGGAACCTCTGGCCATTATGCCCCAATGTTTTTACTGTGTGTGGAGAGAACTGATGTTAGAAGTTATTAAGAATTTTTGTTTGCTCGAGACGATGTTTGAAATGAAAATCGGGGAGGGATAATATAACCCTCCGTAAATTATGGTTTAATGCATATCAATGGAATATCTCCTTGAGCCTTTCACTAATTAATGACAATTTCTAGGGTTCGTGCGGAATGAGCTGTCACCATCACATATCACTAATTTCACAATTAGAAAAAAGTGCAAAGGTGGCAGTGACAGAGAAAAGAGATTAAGAATTAGAAATTTATTAAAAGAACCAACTCGTCGGCGCACAAAAAAAAATAATTGCATCGCCTTTGAAATGAATACTTGGAAAGGATAACATATTTGTGTGCAAATCTTAGTTTAATTTATAGTAATGAAAAATATTCTCTAGATTTTCGGACATTAATGACAATCTTAATGGTTTCTGCAGGATTGCTACTAGCATTAAAGCTTAATTATTGCATATATGGAAACAAGTACGAAGGCAGCGGTGATGGAGAAACCAATTCCAAGAAATACCAAAGTATGGAAAGAGGTTGGGAAGGTTACAAAATAAAAATGGTAGAAGATATACCCAGGAGACGTGAAGGGCCGATGGTCATATTGCATCTCAGTGACAGATATCGGTCGTCAATTTGTATGTCACAGAATTTGTAAATTGACAAGCGGACCTGCGGGCTGGCTGGCTCAACATTGCACTTTCATTGTTCTGTGTCCTCCAAATATCACTCAGAGTTTCACGATATACAGATTGACAAATGGAATCGAGGGTTGGCAAGTTCAAGATTGCCATTGTTTACGGATGGCAATCCCTATCAACTATGTAATTGATATTGATATTGCAGAATTTTATTAGACGAGAAAGTTTGTACAATCTGGTCCAGCGAGTTATTTAAAACTTTTTCAACAAATGAACAATACATAGTAAACATGTAATTTTATAAAGTATGGACATGATATTTTTTAGAGCACATGCAGATCCCTCATTCCATACTTAGGCACTTTTTCCATTGCAGGTTCTCATCCTGGTGGGCTGAAAATTGAGCCTCTATTGTTCCGTGTCCTACAAATAGCACCTACACTTCCGCGATATACAAATTGACAGGTGGACTTGCGGGTTGGTTGGTTCAACGTTGCACTTTTATTGTCCCGCAGTGATTCCGTATTAATTCCATATTTAGCCACTTTTTTGGATCGGGGGCTCTCGTGTTGGCCGACAAAAAATTGGGCATCTTTTATTCCATGCTCTACAAATAGCACCCACAATTCCACAATATACAAATTCACAAGTGGACCTGCGGTAAATTATTACTGTTAAATATTGATATTGTAGAATTTAATCAGATGAGAAAGTTTGTACAATCTGGTCGGCCGAGTGATATAAAAGTATTCCGAAAAATGAGCAATACATAGTAAACATGTACTTTTATAAAGTATGGACATCATATTTTATAGAACATATGTGAATCCCTCATTCCATACTTGAGCACTTTTTGGATCGCGGGTTCGTGGCCTGGCGGGCTGAAAATTGAGTATCTATTGTTCTGTGTCTAACAAATAGCACCTACACTTCCGCGATATACAAATTGACAGGCGGACTTGCGGAGATGAGTCTCTATATAAAGTATGGACATGAGATTTTATAGAGCATATGCGAATCCCTCATTCCATACTTAGGCACTTTTTGGATTGTGGGTTTGCGGCCTGGTGGGCTGAAAATAGAGTCTCTATTGTTTCGTGTCCTACAAATACCACCTAGACTTTCGTGATATACAAATTGACAGGAGGAACTACGGGATTCTTGGTTTAACATTGCATTCTTATTGTTCTAGAACATATGCGGATCCCTCATTCCATACTTGGGCACTTTTTGGATTGCGTGTTCATGGCCTGGCGGGCTGAAAATTGAGTATCTAATGTTCTGTTTCCTACAAATAAAACCTAGACTTTCGCAATATACAAATTGACAGGTGCACTTGTGGACATGAGTCTCTATATAAAGTATGGACATGAAATTTTATAGAGCATATGTGGATCCCTCATTCCATACTTAGGCACTTTTTGGATCGCGGGTTCGTGGCCTGGTGGGATGAAAATAGAGTCTCTATTGTTCTGTGTCCTACAAATAGCACCCAGACTTCCACGATATACAAATTGAAAGGAGGACTTGCGGGTTGCTTCCCTGAACATTACATTTTTATTGTTCTATAGTGATCCCATATTTTCATTGTTCCGTGTCCTCCAAATAGCACTCGGACTTCCGCGATATGCAGTTTGATAGATGGACTCGAGGGCTAGAGGGTTCAAATTTGCCATTGTTTATGGATGAAAATAACTATAAACTATCCCACATATCAAAAGACATTATTTTCAATACTAAATTATTAATATTACATATTGATATTGCAGAATTTAAGTAGAGAACAAAGTTTGTCCATTTTGGTGGACCAACTGATATAAAAGTTTTCCGACAAACGAGAAATACATAGTAAACATGTACTTTCATAAAATATGGACATGAGATTTTATAGAGCATATGTGGATTCCTTATTCCATACTTAGGCACTTTTTGGATCGCGGGTTCGCAGCCTGACGGGCTGAAAATTGAGGTTTTATTATTTTGTGCCCTACAAATAGCACCCAGACTTCCACGATATAAAAATTGACAGGTGGACTCGGGATGGTTGGCTAGACATTGTACTTTTATTGTCCCGTAGCGATCCCGTATGAATTCTATATTTAGCCTTTTTTTTTTTTATCGAGGGCTCTAGGGTTGTTGAGATGAATATTGGGCCTCTATTGTTTAGCATTGTACAAACACCACCCACAATTCCGCGATATACAAATTGACAAGCGGACCTGTGGGTTGGCTGGCTCAACATTACAGTTTCATTGTTCTGTGTCCTCCAAATAGCACTCGGAGTTCCGCGATATACAGATTGACAGATGGACTCGAGGGCTGGTGGGTTGAAATTTGTCATTATTTACAGATGGCAATCCCTATCAACTATCTAACACATCTAAAAACATTATTTTCAATACTAAATTATTAATATTACATATTGATATTGTAGAATTTAAGTAGATGACAAAGTTTGTCCATTTTGGTGGATCGACTGATATAAAAGTTTTCCGACAAACGAGCAATACATAGTAAACATGTACTTTTATAAAGTATGGACATGAGATTTTATACAACATATGCAGATTCCTTATTCCATGCCTATGCATTTTTTGGATGGCGGGTTCATGGCCTGGCGGGCTGAAAATTGAGGTTTTATTGTTTTGTGCCCTACAAATAGCACCCATACTTCTGCGATATACAAATTGACAGGCGGACTTAGGCTGGTTGGATGAATATTGCACTTTTATTGTCTCGTAGCGATCCCGTATGAATTCCATATTTAGCCATTATTTTTTATCGGGGGATCTAGGGATGGCAGGATGAAAATTGGGCCTCTATTGTTCCACGCTATACAAATACCACTCACAATTCCACGATATACAAATTGACAAGCAGACCTGTGAGCTAGCTCGCTCAACATTGCAATTTCATTGTTCCGTGTCCTCCAAATAGCACTCAGAGTTTCGCGATATACAAATTGACAGATGGACTTGAGGGCTAGTGGGTTCAACTTTGCCATTGTTTATAGATGCTAATCCCTATCAACTATCTAACATATATAAAAACATTATTTTCAATACTAAATTATTAATATTAAATTTTGATATTGCAGAATTTAATTAGACGAGAAAGTTTGTACAATCTGGTCGGGCGACTGATATAAAAGTTTTCCGACAAACGAGAAATACATAGTAAACATGTACTTTTAGAAAGTATGAACAAGAGATTTTATAGAGCATATGCGGATCCCTCGTTCCATACTTGGGCACTTTTTGGATCGCAGGTTCTCGTCCCGGCGGACCGAAATTTGAGCCTCTTTTGTTCCGTGTCCTGCAAATATCACCCAAACTTTCGCGATATACAAATTGACAGGCGAACTTGCAAACTCCATGTCTGGCGAGTTCAAGATTTCAATTGTTTAGGGATGCTCATCCTATCTAACTTTATCTAAAAAATTATTTTCAAATACTAAATTATTAATATTAACTATTGATATTGTACAAGTGAATTACATTAAATTATTAAAGGATCTTAAATCGCTTTTTTTTTTTAAATGAAGGAAACAAAAGAAAGTTTTTTTAAAATTCTATCATCGCAAGCATAATAAGGACCAATTTGAATTTTAAGGCCTCTTGTTCATATGATAGCACAATTTCACTCCGCACAGTATATATTCGTTGATTTCAAATTATTCCAGGATATTAATTTTACCAAGTTCATCAAATAAGCAAAAATGCCAAAACAAAGACCAATTTGAATTTTAAGAGCCTCTTGTTGCTATGATAGGACAGTTGCACTTCGCAAACTATATATTCGTTGATTTCAAATTATTTCATAACAATAATTTGACTAAGTTCATCGATCAAGGAAATATAGTAAAGCAAGCCACATAGTACATTTGCATCACAACGCCATAGAAATTATCAGGCGAATTTGCAGACCGTTGTAAAGCAGAACCCATTGACCTTTGCACCAAACAATTTGATATACAAAGAAAATACGTCACCGTATTCTTTTTCTCTTGCATCTGGTATATGTTCCCAGTACAAAATAACGGGGGCCATGCGATATATGGGGATTACAGAGATATGGGCCAAGTCCAATAAACATTCATTAGGATGTTGAACAAATATTACAGAGACACATGAGGTATTTTCGTTTCCTACCAAAGTTTGATATATATTTTTTTCCCCTTCTTCAGCCAATATGAAAAATTGCATTGTCCTCATTTAAGGTGAATTTGTTGTGTATTCGTAGCTGCCACATCATGTACACAGTACTTGCCTTTTTCTGTAGATGTGTTTCATACGACAACTCTGCCAACTCAGGAACCACATTTTGTAACAGAGGTTGCCTAACCATACAATGCATGGTTTTGTTTCCTACGGTTTGGATAACAACATTGACGCAATGTCCATATATATATGGATATTTTTCACCACATCGCAGACAATCAATCATATCATCACTTACCAAAGCGGAGGCAGAAGCAACGGAGTTGCATTTTGCACATATAGGCTCAAAGGGGGTCAAGTACACATTGGCTACAACTAAAAGACCTTCAATCTGGGAACACGAGAAAAGGGATTAATACAT
>JZKD02S1751400.1:10942-25902 GCA_000966675.3 Picea glauca
GGGAATACAATAACATTGCGTACAAAGACAGTGAGGCTATCAAGTCTTTCAACCTATGTTTCACCAAGTTATATAATCAAATTCCTGAACTTATTCGCCCCCAAAACCAAGCCACTTTTATGCATTACTAAAATGCTCTACCTTCCCCTTATTGTCATAGGCTTTAATAAAAAGCTATCGAAAATCTTGGTTCTGCTCTTCGTACTTGTCTAGAGTATGAAGAACAACTATAAAGAACAAGTCTTCCCAAGGGAAACTCAATTAAACAAACAAACATGTCTTCCCTCTTACAACTTGTACATGATATGAATAATCGAATGATATCATATGAGAGAAAGGGAAATACCCCTTCACTTACTCCTAGGGCATCATATTTTAGGAATACTAATGAAAAAAACTTTCAACCCAAGTCCATCATGCCTCGCAGTTGTTGTAAATTTTGCAAGGAAAATAATGAGGAAAGTACTTGTGAGGTAAAGAAGAGTGCCAAAGATAAAATCTTTGGCAAAAGGCCCGAAACTACCATTGATGTTCTAGATTGGGAAGAACTATAGTATTTCATGATCATAAACACTAGGAATAAATCCTACGTTTCAAAAGGAAAATATGATCCCCCTTGTACTTCTTCTATCCCAAGCTCATCTTCGTAAGCTGCTATTGAACAAGCTACCAAGACTCCTGACAACAAAGGAATTCCCTCCCCTCTTACCTCTTCCAAATATAACATTCTCAACCAATTGGCTAATATCAAGGCCGATGCTACTCTTCTGTTCATGGTTGTCATCCCTGAGCAACAAAAGCATCTAAAAAATTTCATGGGAGGAAAAGCTTCCACCATAGCCAATCTCTTTGAAGAGGTAAAAAAAGAGAATTCTATTGTAGATAAAGTAGGTGTAAATAATTTTAGACACCCTATAAAAAATTCCCCATTTTTCATTTCTGTAAATATTATGGACAAAAAATCCCATTGTTGCTTAATTGACGACGGTTCGGGCCCAAGCATAATGTCAAAAATTATGTTGGAAGAGATAGGATTGTCTTGTACCAATAAAAATTCTAGAAGAATGCTCTCATATAATAGTCTACAACAATCGACTATAGGCGAAATAAAATACGTGACTTTCGTTCTGTGCGCACATCATGAAATCGGGACAACCCTTAATATCCAAGTAATTGACATGCCGATAAGTAATTATTCTATTATTTTAGGAAGAGACTGCCAAGCCTTGATAAGTGTATATATTTCACTTGACGGGACACACTTATCCATTCCTCGGAATGTAAATAATATCATAGTCCTAAGGGAAGGAAGAATCTCACCTTACATAGAAAGAATTCCACAACCTAATGTAAACTATGTCGAGGAGTATTTAGCGGTGTACTCCATCTTTGCGGATGAGGACGACACTACCATGGAACAAATTGATTTAGAGGATGGTATGTGGCACATGCACTTTGATGGCTCATGCTCTAACAAAGGTAATGGAGTCGGAATTATCTTGTACTCACCTGTAGATAAAATTCACACCTTTTCTTATAGGTTAGAATTTGCTTGCACAAATAACATCACCGAATTTGAAGCATTATTGCTAGGCCTTGAAAATGCTTATAATTTAGGTTGTGGACACCTTATAGTTTTTGGGGACTTTGAGCTTGTTGTGAACCTTGTACGTAAAATATATTCTCCTAGCAACAAGTTAATGAAACACTACACCTAAGATGTTTGGATGCTTATCTTGAACTTATTATCATTTAACATCACTCATGTTAAAAGGGAATTGAATTCAATCGCTGATAGGTTAGTTTTTTTTGCAGCCTCTCCTACTCGACAACTTCTACCATAGATACCTGATTGTACTTTTCAATCTTTATATCATCCTCATATCCATGACAATGTAGAGTCATGACAGGTCTTCCCTAGTGATGAAAGCATCTGTGCTTTCATACAAAATGAACCATATAAGCCCAAAGAGATTATATCCATGGAAAATAACAAAATTCTGAAGGGCTTGACTCCTCTAGAAATTTCATTTTCATTAAGTGATGTAGGAAACAAAGAAAATCATAAAGAAGAGGAGTAAAAAAGGAAAGTGGGTGAAACCATTTTCTTGAACATTGGAACACCTAATTCCCCAAAGAATGTTAAGATAGGTGCCCAGTGCACCAATGAAGAAAAGTTGAAATTCACTGAGTTACTTCATGAATTTTAATATGTTTTTGCTTGGTCTTATGAGGATCTTCATGGTTTTGATCCTTCTTTGATACAACATGCCATTTGTATCAAGGAGGGTATAAAACAAGTTAGGCAAAAACAAAGACCCATTAACCCCGCACTTGAAGCTACTATTAGGAAGGAGTTGGAAAAACTCTTGAAAGCTGGGATGATTTTTCCTGTTAAGTATTTCGAGTGGGTTTCCAATTTGGTTCCCGTTCGGAAAACAACCGGTCAGACCCGACTGTGCGTTGATTTCCATGCATTGAACATAATGAGAATAAAAGACCATTTTCCTCTCCCTAATATGGAAATTATTTTGTAGTAAGTTGTAGGGTCACAAATGGTGTCCTTACTTGATGGTTATTTTGGTTATAATCAAATCAAGGTAAAACGGACTGAAAAATACAAAACCACTTTCACTACATGTTGGGGCACATTCACTTATGAACGCATGCCTTTTGGTTTATATAATGCAGGTGGCACCTTCCAAAGAGCCATGCAGATAGATTTTGATGATGTGATCAGTAAGATTATTTAGATTTATCTTGATGACTTGACTGTATATTCAAAGAACTAATTGGATCATTTTGGTCATCTTAGAACAGTTCTCATGCGATGCAAAAAGTTYGACATTTATTTAAATCCTTCTAAGTCTATTTTCGACATTACCAAGGGAAATATCCTTGGGCATATTGTTTCTAATTCGGGAATAAGCATAGATCCCGAAAGGATCACTGCTATTCKAAACCTTCCTGMTCCCACTTCCAAAAAGGAGGTTCAAGCCTTTATGGGCATTATCAACTTTGTCCATAGATTTGTTCCTGATTTTGCTGTAATGGTCAAACCAATTCAAAATCTTCTCAAGMAAGATCACTCCTTTTCTTGGATTGATGACATCGAGAATGATTTCGTGAGGATTAAGAAGACAATAAATTCCGCACTGGTTTTGGCAAAGCCAGATTTTGAGAAAGATTTTATTATATACACTAATGCCACAGAAGAAGCAGTTTATGCTATTCTTGTACAATGTGATGACTAGAATAACGAAAAACCAGTAGCTTACATGAGTCAAATATTATTAGATGATGAATTCAAATATTCTTATATCGAAAAACATGCTTTTTCTTTTGTTAAAGCCGTGGAAAAATTTCTCCACTTTATCTTAGGCAAGAAAACACTGGTAAAAGTCCATTTTCTTGTTGTCAAGTTTTTTGTTTCACAGACTTCTCTTTCAGGGAAGCTTTCACATTGGCTTTCCAAGATCCAAGAGCATGATTTAACCATCATGACTTCAAAAACAATTAAGGGATGAGACTTAGCCCTTCACTTGGCTCAACATGCTGAAGCAAGTGAATAAATTGACGAACTAGATAATCCTCTTTCAACACTAATTTACATTGATAGTCAAATCCTTCCTATAGATGAACATACCTGGTATAAAAATATGGTGTATTACTTACAAAATTAGAAATGTCCAGATAGCTTAGATACTCATCAAAGGAGAAGGCTCTGTCTTTAATCTTCTAGATATGTGATTTTAGGAGACTTCTTATTTAGGAGATCTACTGATGGTATATTACTTCAGTGTGTGAATAATGAGGAAGCATAAAAACTGTTACAAGAAACCCATGGATCTTCATATTCTATTATTCATGTGGGTGGCCACTTTTCTGATAAAACACTACTTTTAAGATCATTAGGAAAGTGTATTACTGGCCTTCAATTTTTTGAGATTCTTATAACTTTTCAAAATCTTGTGACAAGTGCCAAAAATTCATTGGGAACGAACGTCTTTCTGGCATGCCTCTGCATCAGGTCCTCCCCGATTTTTATTTTTTGAAATGGGGTTTGGACTTTATCGGTCCTATTAATCCTCCATCTTCAGTAGGGAAAGTTTTTATCCTGACAACCACAAATTATTTTACGAAATGGACTAAAGTTGTCCCACTTAAACATTCACAGGATGAATAGGTTATTTCTTTCCTTGAAACTAATACTTTCTCCAAATTTGACATTTCTTTAGAAATTATTACAGACAACGGTCCTGCTTTCATTTATGCTAAGATGACTCAGTTTCTAGCTAAGATGGGAGTCAAAAGTTTTACCTCATCAGCTTATTACCCTCAAGGAAATGGGCAAGTCGAGTCCACTAACAAAAATCTGGTTAGAATTATCAAAAGGCTCATTGAAGATAAGCCTCGTCAATGGCACACGCTCCTCACATATGCCCTTTGGGAAGATCGCACTACTACCAAGGTAAGCACAAGTTGCACTCCCTTTCAACTTGTTTATGGTCAAGAAGCTATTCCACTTACCGAGATAGAACTTTCTTCTCTACGACTGATGCTACAGATCGAAGAATTAAATTATTCTAATGTCTCTCAAAGGATAAATGCACTGTTAGCTTTAGAGGAACAAAGGATGTTTTCCTTGGATAACATAAAGAGAAGACAACAAACCGTAAATAAATATTTCAATAAAAACATAAAAGCTGTCAGATTTAAGGTAAATGAGAAAGTCTTGCTTTGGGATTCAACCCATGCTGATAGAGGAAGACATTCAAAGTTTCAAAAATTATGGCTGGGTCGTTTTAAAATCGGTTTTGTCCTGGGCGCCAATTCTTATCTTCTAAAGGACTTGGAAGAGCGATTATTTTCCTATAGTACCAACGATTCCCACTTGAAACACTATGTGGAACCAATTTGAGAGTTAAAACACTACATGAAGGTTACTTCTATATTATAATTTTCTATTTCACTGCTTTGATTTTGCTTTGCTATTTTTATTTTTCTGCTATTTTTCTTTTATTAATTTCTTTTATTTTTAGAAATAAGCTCTGGATCAATTTTGCCACAACGATGCTATTATTTAAGTATTGTTAATCAATAACAATAAGGTTACACAACTGTTATGATATCCCCCTTTTAGACATCACTGAAATTTCTTTCTACTTCCAGTACTATTGTTACATAGACAATTGGATTTTCATCCCTACTTTATGTCTTCCCTTTCTTCCCTCCACCCTGAGATTCAAAAAGAGCACACCATAAGTTTTTCTCCTTTAAACAATAAACGATTTCACTATGACCAATTGAATTTTATGAATACATGAATAAACACCTCATACGTAACACTTTTCATGAGTTATTCCCAAAGTCCTGAATCATTTTTTCCCTTAAATTGCCTCACTTCCCCTGTTGCATAATCATTCTTGTATACAATTCTTTGATCTACGATTCACCTGGTCTGCAAAGCCAAACATTCTGAGTTCTTAATCTATTGAAAACATATTTCCTTGTAGAGTCGCCAATTTGTTGATGCTTAAAAATGCAACGATGAATACTATGCTCGCAAATGATTGCCAAGCTTTATTATATATCTATATTACTAATAAACTAGTAGGTGGGACCCCCTTGTTAGACTTGAGGTGCTATGGTGGATATGCAATGCTCATATTTAGTTTTCTTATGTGATGGTACCAACATAGTCTTCTATAGTTCATTTGTCTCAGATCATGGTTTAAAATGTTATGGTGATATGGATATTTGGTTGATTAAAACATGGCACTAGATGACTTTGATGATGTCTCACAGAATATGTTAAAGTTTCCCTATGGATGGAAGAATTATTATCAGTTTTGGTTTTGATATTGCATTAAATGGTTTAAATGATCTTGATAGAGGATAATAATAGAGCTCTTTTGAATAAAACAACTATACTTAAGTTCTAATGTTATATTATCATGACAAAGGATGGGTGCTCTAGACCCTTGCTACTATGGTTATGCACCTTGTTTGAATTTCATATATGGTTGCACAATGGGTTATGTTCCTAACATGTTGTTATTACCAAGGGGTGGCACACTATGCAAAAGTGACATGGAAATGTATATTTGGTTGATTAATTATTTAGTGCTATGGTGAATCAGCTTGGCTCGTAGTTTGAATTGAATGAGGTTGGAAGGGAGAAGTGACATGCATTTACTGCACGTCACTTAAACTCCCCTCGATCCTATCACCCTAGTCATTCTTGCATTTTGGTTTTGGCTCTAGCAGTTGTTGTTGTTATGCCTTGTTCATTCGTAAAGGAGATATAATGTCTTGGTTTTCCTTGCACAAGATTTTTCCAGGTATGGGTTTTCTTACTCTTCCATCCATGATAGTTACTCTGCCCTTTGAATCAATTTTTGGTTCATGTTGCTCACGGTCTGTGTGATTCTTAATTTGTTATGATAATTTTGAACTGTGTATTGGTGTTTGCATCCTTGGTTTCTCATGGTGGTGGTTCTGTAATGTTCGCACTTAAAAAAGAAAATGGTCACACTCTTCTTGATGTGTGTAATCTTAGCATAGAATTGTTGAATAAAATTTATAGTGAAGCCTGCTCGGTCATGGCTTGGGTTTTGGGGTCTAGCCTCTCTATGGAAATTGATTATTATGGTTTTCCAAAGCTCCGATCTTTGCGAGTACTCGATCTATGGATTGTCGTAACAGGTCTCTATGTTTAAGTTTTCCCATGCCATGTTCGTCTCTGTGACTAATGTACACACGTTTTTCGACCCTGTGGGTTTTAATGTGAACTAATGACAGATTAAAGTGTTTCTTGCCTGGTCTTCACAAAACCCTGAGTTGTTAGCTGCTTGCTTATGACCTCACAGTTGACTGGAAAGCATTGCACAGTCTGAACTTAACGCCACCCAGAAGTTGATGGAAGCATTATGCATGCTTTTGGTCAGGCATTGGTTTTTGCTTGGACGCTCATATTACAATGTTGATTAAAGGGATTGGCTTCATTTTGTTTCCTTTTGGAATTGGTTGTCTGTTATTTTGGAAATCCTTACAATCGAGAGTATTGTTACATATTATTGTTATGTGGTAAATCGTGATAGGGAATGAGATGTCTGGGCTATTCAAAAACCTAACCCTTTGATTGAACTACCGGTACATACCTTCCACTTTCTATCTTAAACCCTAAATACTATATTGATTTCATATTACTCTAGTTCGATGGTTGGTGGGAGAACTGTGCATGCTTGGTTACTTTGGCACAATTTTGTTGCATTCCTTATTTGGCAATTCTAGAAGAAGTCTGTACCTAATTGTTTATTTGAAGCTTGGGCTCAGAGTATTGAAGGTTATTTGGTTCAAATGTTATGTTGTTTATATAAAAAGACACGTGTGAGAATTGATTTGGGCTCGAATAAGAGTTATAACATCCAGCTTGATTGCCTTGAACAATGTTGAAATAAATGATGGATATAAGTGGTTGTAAACACTGTGCGTGTTCCTGTTTGTTTTAAAGGATTTAATATTTGAGTTAATGTATGATTATGGCTCAAATACTATTGTGGTTTCTCATATCGATTGCAATGTTGTTCATTATGACTGTCATATAATGATTATATGGATGCAAAGGCTACTGTAATTAAATAATTCTGGGCATACAGATTATATTTTGGAAGCCAACAAACAAATTTGTCAAAGAAAGTAACAATTTAAATTGTTGTTTTGAAAAGGTGAACACTATTAAACTTTGAAGGTCTGAACAAAGATATGTTTTGTTTGCATGTTTTGATTTATTTTCAATTGAACAATATCCATATTATTTCCCTGTCATTCTACCACTTTTCACTCATTACATTCCCCTCATAGTCCCAATTTCATTTATTTCATCCATGTTCTGTGAAATAAATTTTAAAAGAAAAAGTTTGTGCAAAAGCGACAAAAGGATAACACAACAAGGATTGATGACTGATATTTTGATACTTTGTGACACAATAAATTGTTTGATTAATTCTTGAACAATATTCCTGTATTAATCCCCTATCATTATATCACTTTTCACTAATTACACTCCCTCCATATGTCCCATGATCCCTATCTCCCCCTGTTCACTTGGCGATTAATAAATGGTTTGTTATGGATGGATTTGCATGTATCTCATGTCAAAGTTTGAGCCAATTTTTTATTCATGTAAGTAGAGTGTCATGTATGGTTTATTAAGAGCTTCATTACCTACAAACTACTGCTACATGATGAGTTTCTTCAGTAGGGGCAGCCATGGTAGAAATAACAGAGGCAGGGGAAATTGGAACATAGGTCCTAGAAGGCCTAGATTTTCCATACATTTTGATGCCTACCCCCAAGAATTGAACTAGTTGTTCCAAACTGGGTTCTTTAACTGGATTGGTCATGGAATAATACACCCTCGACTAGAAAGACCTCCTTTCGAGCCTCAAAACATCCCTGGCATTCTCGTTCCTCCACATGTGTCCTTGCAACCAGAAGTCCCTGCAAATGATGGATGGCAAGAGATTGTCAACCCAACTGTCTCTCACCATCATGGTTGGACCAATATGTCATTGCCTCTCCCACCACCTGTTAATCCTAATGTCCAGATTGCCCGTGCTGATTCACCTGTTTAATCTTTACATGCTAGTAAAAGACTAAAAACTGTTGTTCCCCAACTTGTGCAAGATAGAGGAAAAGCAACGACCTCCCCTTCTTCTCCCTCCAATTATTCCTCAAAAACCATGTCTTCCCGCATGCATTTTGAAGGATGATTGTTCCCATGTTATCAATGAGATACAACCCCAAGGTTCAAACAAACCACATACTACTTCTGAGAAATCAAAGGGAAACAACAGTGAAAAAAGAAAAATTGCCTCCCAGAGTGGCAAGTGTAGGGGGGTGTATTTTCCCCATTTCTCTGCACTATCGCTCAATGCTATAGGAGAGACCCATATAGAATATGTCAAAACATATGTCAGTTCAGATATTCCTTCGACTTAAGAGTTCCAGGTTAAAGGTGGTAAGCTACAGATAGGTGCATTTGAGAGAGAGGATGTTAGGTTCATGTGTTATATGCTCTCATCACTGTCACAACATAGCTTTGATGGGAAGCACATTAATTTATCTATGTTGTATTATGTATATAGTTTATTGTGGGAGCCCCGATTGATAAGGTGGGAATTTTTTTTTTTGAGATAGTTTTGCCGTGCATTAGATCCCCATCACTCTATTTTTTCTGGGATATTATTCTTCCCATTCATGTCTGAGTTATATACACTATTTTTTGAGAGTGTTCATGCCACTTGGAAAACAATACCTCATTTTCCTGATATTCCTATGTTTGATGAGAGAATGCGCATGTGGGGGTAGTTAATTCCCAAGAGGGGTCAGTTCGAGTATCTCATTACTCTAGTGGGAATGATGGTTATTGATTTATTGTCTAGCAAGGACAATAATGTCCTTAATATTGTAGAGTAATCATATGTGGGGATAGATTGGAGAGGATGTCCAAACATCTGATTTACAACAAGAGCCAACATATGAGAGATGTAATATTATCGTTATGTTTTGATCAATCTATTTGCATATTTTTATATCTTATTAATGCACATGTAATTTATTGTAACATTTTGTTTCAATTATCTTATAATTATTATTTATTTGTTTTGCAGATATTAGCACATATGTTGGGGATGTGCCTCCACAACATAAGGATGAGGTGATGGAGGAGACAAAGGAGTAGAATTTAGTAGTAAAAAGACCCCACATGCCATGCGGGACAAATATGAGAGTCTGACTAAAGGTGGCAGATGAGCTATGCCATGTCATGACTAGACATAGAGTGGTACTTGTACCCCCTAGAGACATATTACGAGTAGAGGAGATATCTACTACATGGAGGAAATTTTCTCATGACATGATGATGTTGCTGTGTCATATTTTTGGTTCGTCAACCTCATCATTAGTTGAGGGCTTGTGCTCATGATCACACTACATCTAGCTCATTAGAAGAGCCATCCACATCCTCTACTACACCACATGGTCCTCCTCCACATGAGTTATCTAAAGCATATACTGATAGTCCATCCACATCTGATCCTCCTCCTCCTCCTCCTATTTCCCCTCCACATGTGTCTAAACCTATATCCATGTCTGATCCTCCTCCTCCTCCCCATTTTTATCTGCTTGTGTCACCATTCATCGATCATTGTTTCTCCTATTCCACACATGTCTTCATCCACTGATCCCCATCTTGCTCCTCTTCCTCCACACGTGTCACAAGATTCTAATGCTTTGGACATTATGATAACATTGGGTACCATTGATGCACATATTCATGATGTTTATATAGAGACACTTGATAGTGCAATTATGCCAACATTTTTTTCTAAGATAGTTGTCCTTGATAGAGGATCTACCTCTGGTAGCAGAGACATTGATACAATTGACTCTGGTGGTGGATCTAGCTACTAGTGGTACTCATTGAAATTTATACTGATTGTTTTATATTTGATTCGATATTGTTACGAGGAAAATCTCTCTATGGCTAGGGGTAAACCACAACAGATGGAAATAGCTATAGAAATCAACTCTATTCCCAAGTATGCTATATAAACAAATATGCTAGTGAGACAAGATAAAAGGCCTACCTCGTCCAGAAGTTTGATGAAGCCCACCGTTGAGAACTTGACCGAAATCTATATACCTACAACTAGTCCTCAATAACCAAGAAAAGAAAGCATATGGTGATAAGGAATGATGTTATCACATTCAATAACACAATCCATTACTAAACATGAAAAATACACCCATGGAATAATAATTGAAATATTTTCAAGATATCAATTGGACGGGAAAAGAGTATTTCTATTAATATATGATCAACATAAGTGAAAATTTCACAGACTTCCATGTCGACACGGTTCAAAACTGAGAAACTAAGTTCCTTCCAGCTGGGCTTCCACCACTTCAATCCTCCACCAAAGGCAAGCTTATAAACGAGAAACAATGGAGTTCTCAATCAATAAGGGAAGATATTGGGGGCTGAACACTGTGTTCAGTCTTAAAGGACAAAGGGATGCAGACTCAATATGAAGTAAATAATTTCTCCAGAGTAACTTTGCTGTCAAAGTTGAATTCTTTCTCCTCTTTTAAATAGCTCGAAATTGGCCCATTTATATCCTTCAAATGGAACTTAAGGGTAGAGTCAGAACATTTCCAGTATATGGAAGGCCAAGGATCATAGATCTCCTATCGTGACATGGAAACCCGACACCATTTTTTATTTTTGGGCACAAATCCCGATGTACGCAGGTTGTAGTGGTGCAAACTACGTATACCCATGTTGTATAGTAGGCAAGGTGCATACATGTGGAAAAAATGTATTTTTTAGCTTTGGGAGTTTGCAAAAAGGGATGAAAAGTCTGCATAGGGAAATGGAAAAAGGCCCTTTGTGCAAGATTGCATAGGGTGAGGCAAATCTTTCTATAACAGATGCCCCCAAATGTGTGAGGTCAAAGGAGTATCTGCGATGGCCAAAATACATTATAAAAACCCATAAGTGGAGTGATGGGCAACCAACTGGAAGAACTAGTTGTTCATTACATTCTGCACTGAATTTTCATACATGGCTGCCGATTTGAATTACATTGCAGATCCATGTTAAAATATACCAAAAAACTGTCCGTGGCTATGAATAGGAAAATATAAATGCAGTTACATGCCAAAGGATGTCATAGTCATGAACAAGGCCCAATAGAACCAGTCTCAAAATCAATCTGAAGATAACTGTATACAATGGAGTACAAACTGATCTCCCATGATTACTAAAGGCATATAGGTACTGGTCCAATGAAAAGGAAGCAACAAATCAGGAAAGATGCGGCCACATACTGATGTCTTCAAGTCTTCTACACAATCCTCCAAAGGTGCAAGTCTACATCATGTGAATAAAGGAGTTGATGTTGAACACAATGAGACATCGTTTGATTACCGTTCATTGAGGTATACCGTTAACAAACGCGAGACAACCTACCGATAATGAAGGTAGGTATCAAGGCACCGAGTAAATTCTTACAAGTGTGAATAGAAGAGTCAGGGTCGAACACTTGAAGAATCCATCGACTAGAAGACATTGATGTATTCCCAACTGTTGAACGTGAGAGAACCTACCACTAATGACTGCAAGCCTCAAGGTACTCCTAAGACTCTAGGTCCCGTTTCCATAATAGATGAGTTGAATTCGATGGAAGGAGACCTGTTGAAAGGAGAGCATTAAGGTATATCTCACCATTCATCACGAGGTACAAAGAACGAGCTTCATGATTTGGAGGAAATCAAACGAAGAACATGTTCATGAACCAACGACCCTGTGCATCTTTCACATGTGCCAAGTGCAAGAAGTACATGAAAAAGGCCCTTTGAATAACAAAGAATGAGGAAAACTGCTGACAAAGGCGAGGAAACCACCAATAAAGCTAATGGAATCCAAGACACTGCATGAATCCCAATGTGTGAATAGATGTCTTGCTGTCGAACACAAGGGAAACCACCCAGTCAACGACCAATGATGAAATATTGACTGCTGGGTTCAAGGTTACCTAACAATGATGAATGTAGGACTAGGTTGTGTGATAGAACTATAGTATCATGTGAATCTGAGACAAACTAAGGGTATGGCCGACATGTAAAGTCAAGATTTTTGAGGAATGGTCGACACAGGTTGATAGACTTCCTTTGAACCAAAGCATGAGACATATGGAAGATTCTGACAACACAGACTAAATTATGAAACCATGAGATGCAGGAAGCATCAATGAAATTTTGTATAGGGACTGGAAGTGTAACCAGACGATAGAGAAAACTCTCTGTAATGAGTTCAGCTTCCTAAGGCCATGCTAAACCCAAAATTATGATGACAAATGGACTCAATACCTTTGTGCTCTATTCAAAGGCGACACGATTGCAGACAATATAATATAATACTCCATTTCCACCCGCCTTTTTTTGTTTTTTCATAGACAAATGAATGATATGATACAAAGGAGGAAATGAGTGTCGCAAGTAAGCAAAACTAGTTCCAGTAGTGGAACATACCTATGCTCAATGCAAGGATATGCATGCGGGAGATGGACACTCGGGGGAATGTTCCCTCTTGGGTATAGGGTGTCAAATTGTGAAGGATATAAATGAGGCTCTGCTTGGTTGAAGATGCAAAACTGCTGAGGTAAATAGTTTATAACGCAAAGCGAGAACCGACTATAGGCTCAATAATGCAAGTAGGGGCATGAGATGCAATCACAACTTAGCGCCAAAAAATGTCCTTTTTCATGATCTTTAGTCTACTTTGTGTGAAAAAGGGATAAACTTGTACCAAATAGACATCCTTTCAAATCCAATTTACGAGTGTGAAAGAGACAAGTTCACTCAACAATCTTTTTTCTTTTTTCAAACGAGTCGGAAAAAAGATAATCAGACTCGGTGGGGAGTTTCTAGGCAGAAAGTCACGGGGGAGGCCACTACTCTCGTGCTGGGCTTCTGTGGAATTTTAGTATCTTACGAATAACTGACATAATCTTGGGAAAATCTAAATCTCTCCAAGTCGAGGAGGATAAAGTGCTAGCGGAGGTTATTGTATCCATGATATATCAGATAATTTCTCTTACTAGAAAGGACATAGGTGGGGGCATTGGATACCCCACAAGACCATCCCAATCGAAGGGAAATTCCTCATGAATCTTAGGGAGAGTACTCGGGGAGAGAAAAATTATCTCGTGTTCAGAAGGAACGTTAACAGGGATGCTGACAACATGATTGAAGGATGTATCACCCTCCAAAAGGAGAGTTGTATTGATCAGAGATTGCACTGCTATGACCACTTCTTCAACCATTGGTTGAAGAGGACGTGTGATAACAGGGATAGGGGACACATCACCCTTGAAAACGGGGGTATGGCTAGGAGAGGATTGCAATGGCATGACTGCTGTGTCAATCAAAGGAGAAATAAGGTGCAGGGAAACCACATATGCTTCAGAACCCAAAGGGCCCTGGGGTGAGAAACACGCTTCTGGTATCCCACCCATAGTTGGACATAAACGAGTAAGGTGATCTCCTTCACAAGTCCCACAAAGGAATTTAGGCTTACGTATGAGACGTCTAGGCTTCTCGATGCCCCCAACGTCATTACCAACGATTGGTGACATGCTCTCAATGTGACTGTCAGAGGCGGGAGAGTCATCTCCTACATGATGTACATAGGTTGGAGATGTGACATTGATATGACTTGTGGTGACTATAGTGATGCCCCCAACATGAATAGAAGCGACTGGGTGTAGGTTGTGAACATGATTTGCAGAGGTTGTCGACCCATATTCAACATGACTGGTAGATGTTGGTGATGGAGCTCTAGTATGACTGATAGTGATTGGACTAGCAGTGAGATGTGGCATTTGATACCAAGGTCCTGGGAAAGATTGGCTTTGGAACATTGCAGGCCAGGAAGGGTCCTGGTTTACTCCTCGTCCTTGTTTGGAAAGGTAGTATCCTCCACCTAATTGATCCAAAGAGGTTTGTACGGGCATCATCACCGAAGTCTGCGAAGAGGCAGAAGTAGGATAAATATTATTCAAGTGGGGATGTATGCTGCCCCCTTGTGAAGGGGTTCCGTGAAGAGGGTAGCCCGAACCGTAAAACCAATTCTCCCCGTATGAAAGACTAAGGGATATATGTGGACCCATCATGGGAAGAGTGTTCAAAAGAACTGACATGGCGGACGAAGGATACACAGATGGGGTGTAATAAGTAGAATAAGCATCCATTTCAGTACTGGCTCCTGAAGTAGCATACCTATGACTGGATCCGTAAGAGGGGAGGTTCCAACCTCCCACAATGATAGTTGTTTGAGGGACATGACTCATATCAAATGAAGATGTAGGCAACGGGGCCATGGTGCCCCT
>JZKD02S1751411.1:44671-58015 GCA_000966675.3 Picea glauca
CGAGGAACAACAGAGATTAAGGAGAGCTTTTATAAAGTAAGTACATCATCCTTTTTCTCTTGTCCATTCAATACTTTAGATCTAGGGAAAGCGGTATATTCTGTCATGTTTTGTTTTAGATCCAGGTGGATCTAGGGAGATCGGTTTGTGTCCGCACTTATGGATTTATCCTTAAACAGTCTTGGAGTGAAATACAAGGTTCTTTGACACACTAATTGCACTGGTATTATCACAATGAATTGGGATCGATGCAATATATTTTACCTCCAAATCTACAAGTGTCTGAATCATCCAAAATACTTGGGTAAAAAAAGTGGCAGCTGCAATGTATTCATCTTCTGTAGTTGACAAGGAAATGGAACCTTGGTTCTTCCTCAAACGTGATACAAGAGAATCTCCTAAGAAGAATGCACCTCCACTTGTTCTTTTCCTTTCATCCACGTAGTTATCCCAATCAACATCTGAATAGACTGATAGTTGAAAATTTTGATTCATAGGATACCATAGGCCATAGTTCATTGTTCCTTTCAAGTATCTGAATATTCTTTTGACAACTAACAAATGACTCTGTTTAGGTGCAACCTGATACCTTCCTACCATTCCAACAACATGCATTATGTCTAGATGAGATGTTGTGATATACAATAGGATGCCTATCATAGACCTATAGGAACTCTGATCAACATTAGGTGAGGCATCATCCTTGCTTAACTTGCATCCAGTGACCATAGGTGTTCTCATAGGTGTAGAATCTTCCATTTGAAACCTTTTCAACATTTCTCTTAGATATTTGTCCTGAGAAAGAAATAATCCTTCAGACCTCTGAGTAATTTGCACACCAAGAAAAAATGATAGTTCCCCTATCATAGACATTTCAAATTCAGACTTCATGGCAAAGGCAGACCATTGTACCAAGGAAGCATTATTGCTTCCGAAGATGATGTCATCTACATAGATCAGCACGATGAACAAATCATTACCCTCTGTTTTGATATATAGATTGTTGTCAATTGTTCCTGTCTTGAACCCTTTGTCTTGAAGATACTTATCCAGTCTGTAGTACCAGGCACAAGGAGCTTGTTTCAACCCATATAAGGCTTTCTTCAACTTGCAGACAAAGTCAGGGTTATCTGACAGTTGGAAACCCTCTGGTTGTTCCATATAGACTTCTTCTTTTAGATATCCATTTAGAAAAGTTGACTTGACATCCATTTGATAGAATTTAAACTTTTTATGACAAGCATAGGTAAGAAACGTTCTAATAGCTTCTAATCTTGCTACAGGTGAAAATGTTTCATCAAAGTCCAGTCCTTCTATTTGACCATATCCTTTGCAGACCAATCTAGCCTTATTTCTTACAATATTTTTTTTCTCATTCATCTTATTTTTGTATACCCATTTGGATCCTATTACATTTTTATTTGCTGGCCTAGGAATGAGTTCCAAAGTGTTATTCTTTTCAATCTAGTCTAGTTCCTCATTCATTGATTTTAACCAATTTACATCTTCACTACCTTCATTGAAGTTCTTGGGTTCCACCATGGATATGAAGGCCATATGTGATGCAGGAGCATCGCCAACACATCAAGCAAGCTAGCGTGGAGCGGAAGACAGCTGGACAAGCTAGCATACATTTTGAAGAATACTTTGGGATTGTTGCATGATCTTAAATGAATCCATTTAAGAAGGCACACTTGTATTGTAATGGACCTTGAGCGGATAGCTCTCGTCCTTAGGTAGATGAGGCATTTAATAGATTTAATGCTGGTAGATAGAACAGTAAAGTCTAGATTTGATAGTTTAGAGTTCAAGAGGGAAAACGGATATAGACACCCTCATTGTATCATTGTAAAATTAGCATTCAGGAGCAAGAAGAGAAGAGCAAGCAAAGAGAATTGTATGAAGAACACTCCATGTACAGATATTGAATTGATAGAAGAAAGCTTTGATTCAATTCCATGGTTATGTGTTGTTTCTCTGTGTATTGATATTATGCTCATGAATATTTGCTTCCTGTCATACATGTGCTTTTATATGCTGTGTATGTGATTTCATGGTTGAATTGAAGTCTGAAAGAGAGATAGAATGAGTTTCAATTGTTTCTCTAAGTGAGCTAGAAGCTTCCTGCAAGGAGTGCAGTTGAATTTGTCCGCAAGGAGTGCGTGACTGCAGGGTTCAATTAGAGAAGACTTTTGGTTCTCATCTCTTCCAAGGTGCAAGATAAGCACAGTGTCGTGCAAGGAGTGCGCAGGCCAAGCGAAGTCTCAGAGTTGCAATTCTGAGAAAAGTATTGGAAGACTGTTGTTGTAGGAGTGCGCAGAGTCGAGTGACTTCAACACTTAGACGTTGTTGAGGATTTTCCACAAGGAGTGCGCGAAAGAAGTTCTCAAAAGGACTTGAGAAGTCGAGAACAAGCTCAGGAGGAGTAGGCCTTCGAATTCATCAAAGGATAAGTATAGGGAAGTTGTTGTTGAAGGTTCGAGAAAGCATCGCAGGTGGGCGAGCAGACAACGAGTCTCGTGAGAGACATTTCTTCCTTTTCGTGGATTTTCACAGGGAAGAACGGACGAACGAAATCTTTGGGAGAGATTTTACGACGTGGGCTGTTGGATCTTACAGAGGTGCAAGGAAGTTACTGCGTAGCACGGAGAAGTTCTAAGCTCAGGAGGGGCAGAATGTTGATAAAATCTAGCTAGGGCCGTTGTATTGTTCGTGAGATCGCCTATCGGGATCTCACGAGAAAAGTGTCAAATAATCGGTAGCGGGAGTTGCGAAGTCGCGAGGGGTGATATCCCGACAGTGACGTAAGTACCATAGTTGTAAGTGGAAGATAGGTGGCGAAGATCGGAGATCTCGCGAGCTCAGGACTCACAAGTTAAAAGTCCAACATTTGGATGGTTCAAGTCGCGAGGCACGAGGTAGCGAAAGTGCGACAGGAGAGTATCGGAGTCTCACCACATCGGGACTCAGAAGGTGGAGGAAGCAGTGTTGAAGGTTGCGAGTAGTGAAGAAGCGAGGGCGCGAAATTCGCGAACGCACATGAAGGTCATATCGACGTTTCGGCACCTCGGGCATCAAAAGTTGGAAATCTGAGGCCTTGGTATCGCGAACAGTGAAGTCGCGACAGGGGAAAAGTCATCAAGTTGACCAGTCATTGGGTCTCGGGGATTCGAGAGCCCAGTGATCAACCAAGAACTCACGAATTCACGAGTGTCGATCCTCCGAAAGGGGAGAAGAGAGGATCGCACGCGAAGAGAACCTGTGGGGTGTAGATTTCCCGGTTGGGAAATAAAAGTAATGTTGAGTTCTTCGGGCAACGAGTGAAAGAAGATCCTGAGGAGAGCGGTCGTGCCAGCGGGTGTGATTGGCATCAAGTGGTATCAGAGCGGGAATATATCTTTGCTTTCTGTAGAAAAGAAGAGGATTCACCATGCCGCCCAGGAGAGAAAGATAATCACCTAATCCAGAGGATAGGGGAAACCAGAGAGGCAGAGGAAGACAAGTCCAGAATCCAGAGATGGAGTGGTAGATACATGATCTCCGAGCGAGATTGGAAGATATGGAGGCAGCACAGAGACGCACAACCAGTGCGGGAGATCTGAGCGAATCCAAAGGCGAAGCTGAGGTTGAACAACCGGGAGAAGTTACAGCCGAAGATGCAGCCAACGAGCGATTGATTAAAGCTATCACCTGGATGAGTTCAAAGACGAAGATGGACATTCCATCTTATGAAGGAAGCCTGGATGTAGAAGAGCTTCTAGACTGGATCAGAGCTCTTGACACTTACTTCGATTATGAGGATATCGAAGAAGATAAAAAGGTTAGGCGTGTTGTCACAAAGTTGAAGGGACATGCAACTTTGTGGTGGGACGAGCTTCAAGTGGATAGACGTTCCAAAGGAAAGCAAAAGATCAAGAGTTGGGATCGAATGATCGCAAAAATGAAAGCAAAGTTCATCCCAAGAGACTACCAATTAATCTGTTCAGGAGAATGTAGAACCTAAGGCATAAACTAATGACAGTGAAAGAATACACTGAGGAATTATATCGACTGAACATTAGAGCAGGTCATCGGGAGAGCGATGATGAGAAAGTTGCCAGATATCTGAATGGTCTGAGATACGAAATTTAGGATGAGTTAAGCATGGTAACCATCAAAACTATAGAGGATGCTTATCATATGGCTCTGAAAGCAGAAGAGAAGTTGAGTCGTAAGCAAGGATAGCGAGGGTGAGGCAGAAGTCAGCCCAGAGGCAAGGCAGTTTCCCAGGAGAAATACCATAAGCCCAAGGAGGAATGGAAGAAACCTCAGGGTAAGATTGAGAGAGGTGGAACCTCACAGCGAGGACAACAATATGTTGAGCAGAGAGGGAAACATACAGAGCAGAAGGGAGATTATGCTGACGCAAACACTTTTCCTCGTACCAGAGGTAGAGGAAAAGGCCAAGGTGGAGTAATCACATGCTTCACATGTGGAAAGAATGGGCACAGGTCATTCGAGTGTCCAGAGAAAAAGAAAGATGGAGGAGAAGCTCACATCACGGAAGCGCAGAGGTGGGATGTTGAGACAAAAGACGCAGAAGGCGAAAGCTCGCTTATGATGCGTAAAGTCATTTTGACACCCGAGAAGGGGGTGGAAAGTGCAGTCCAAAGGACTAGACTGTTCAGAACAGCTTGCAAAACCAAGGACAGGGTGTGCAAGGTTATTGTTGACAGTGGGAGCACAGATAATCTCATTTCAACCGAGATGGTGGAAAAGCTGGAGCTAGAGACAACTGATCACCCGAGTCCATACAAAGTTTCATGTCTACAGAAGGGACATCAGGTGAGTGTCACTAAACAGTGTTTAGTTGAATTCAAGATAGGGAGATATAATGATAAGGTCTTATGTGATGTTATTCCCATGGATGTATGTCATTTATTGCTGGGTAGACCATGGAAATATGACCGAAATGTGGTTCATGATGGGAGAATGAACACATATACCTTAGAGAAGGATGGGAGGACACACAGGTTGCTTCCGATAAAGGATAAGGAAGTGAAACTGGAAGTAAGCAACACAATACTTCTCATGAGTGGGAAGGAGCTTCTCACAGAGATGGAGAAGAAAGAAGATCCACAATTCTTTGTGGTCAGAAAGCCGAGGATTGTTCTGACTAGCACAAGAGTGGATGACCTACTAGATGAGATTCAGGAACTGCTGGGAGAGTTCGCTGACATCATCATGGACGAATTACCTCATTCGTTGCCACCGATGAGAAGTGTGAGTCACCACATAGACCTCATACCAAGAGCTAGTTTGCCGAACAAAGTTGCGTACAGGTTGATGTCGCAAGAAAATGAGGAGGTCAAGAATCAGGTCCAGGAGCTATTGGACAAAGGATTGGTCAGAGAAATCATGAGTCCGTGTGTTGTTCCAATAGTACTAAGTCCAAAAAAGGATGGAGGTTGGAGAATGTGCACCGATTCAAGAGTTATCAATAAAATTACCATCAGGTACAGGTTTCCACTGCCAAGAATGAATGATCTGATGGATTGCCTGAGTGGGGAAAATTATTTTTCAAAGATTGATCTGAAAAGCGGATATCACCAGATTCGCATGAGAGAAGGCGATGAATGGAAGACAACATTCAAGACAAAGGAAGGTTTGTACAAATAGTTGGTCATGCCGTTTGGCTTGACAAACGCGCCAAGAACATTCATGAGATTTATGAATGAAGTCCCGAGGGAATTCATCGGGAAATTTGTCGTCGTATATCTTGACGATATACTGATTTTCAGTAAGACAAAGGCTGAACATTTGAAACATTTAGCTATTGTGATGAGGAAACTACAGCAAGAGAAGCTGTTGATTAATATGAAGAAGTCCTCATTTATGAAGACCGAGCTCATTTAATTGGGATTTGTCATATCGGCGAATGAGTTGAAGATGGATCCGAGTAAGATAGAAGTGATTAAGAATTGGCCATCACCGAGAATTGTTTTCGAAGTGAGAAGTTTCCATGGTTTGGCTAGTTTCTACCGAAAATTCATCAGGAATTTCAGTGGAATTAGTGCAGCAATGATGGATACAGTGAAGAAGCGGCATAAGATTTTTCATTGGACAACAGAGGCTGAGAAGAGCTTCAATCTGTTGAAGATAACAAAACGACCAGTGTTGGTGTTGCCGGATTTCAAGAAGACATTTCAAGTGAAATGGGATGCAAGCGGATATGCCGTAGGAGGGGTCTTGAGTCAGGAAGAGAGACCTGTTGCATATTTCAGTGAGAATATGGATGAAGCAAAGATGAAATACTCCACGTACGACAAAGAGTTTTATGCTATCATACAGGCATTGAAGAAGTGGAGGCATTACTTGATTCCAAAAGAATTCATTTTGTACAGCGATAATCATGCATTGTAGTTTGTGTCTCAACAGGAGAAGTTGAATCAGAAACATGCAAAATGGGTAGAGTATATGCATAATTTCACGTTTGTGATTAAGCATATTGCAGGTACTGCTAACAAAGTGGTTGATGCCTTGAGAAGGAAGTGTTTGTTGCTGCAGGAGTTCCGAGTCAAAACATTGGGCTTTGAAAATCTCAGGGACATGTATGCAGGAGATGCAGATTTCAAAGAAGCATATGAAGCAGCTAAGAATCCATTTCTCAAGGATCAGAGCCCTTGGATATATTACATAATCCAGGAGGGGTTGTTGTTCAGAGGCAATCAATTATGAATTCCAAATTGCTCCATGAGGGAGAACTTGTTGAAAGAAAAACACAGTGGTGGGTTAGAAAGACATTTTGGCCACGATAAGACATTTGCAAAGATGAGCAAATCATACTTTTGGCCAGGAATGCGAGCAGATGTCAAGAGGTTTGTTGACAGATGTCAAATTTTCCAGCATTCGAAGGGGCGAAAGAAGAATGCAGGTTTTTATCAGCCATTGCCCATACCAGAGAGGCCATGGGAGGCAATTAGCATGGATTTTGTTTTGGGGTTGCCGAGGACGTAGAGAGGGGTTGATTCCATCTTTGTGGTGGTGGACAGGTTTTTGAAGATGGCACATTTTATCCCATGCCAGAAGACCAACGATGCGACTCACATCGCGAATTTGTTTTTCAAGGAGGTCATTCGACTCCATGGATTGCCGAAAAGCATAGTTTTGGATAGAGACACAAAATTCATAGGGAATTTTTGGAGGACCTTATGGAAGAAGCTAGGGACTAACTTGGCGTTTAGTTTAGCTTACCATCCTCAGACAGATGGACAGACGGAGGTGGTAAATAGAAGTCTGGGAGACTTGCTGAGAAGCTTGGTGACAGAGCACCACAGCAGCTGGGATAACATATTGCCACAGGCAGAGTTTGCTTACAATGACTCTGTGAACAGGAGCACAGGGAAGAGTCCATTTCAAATTGTGTATGGGACACAACCGAGGGGAGTTTCTGAATTGCGAGATTCAAAACAGACTGCTACTAGTAGCGCTAGTGCAGAAGAATTTGCTGAGGAGATGAAAGAACTTCACAGCAAGGTAAAGCAGAGATTGATAGACTCAAATCAGGAGTACAAGCGCAGAGCAGATCAGCACAGAAGACAACTTCAGTTTGAAGTTGGTGATCTGGTTCTGGCACATTTGAGGAAGGAAAGGTTCCCAAGGGGAACATATAATAAGCTGAAAATGAAGAAAATTGGGCCATGCAGAGTCCTGAAGAAATTCGGAGAAAATACTGATGAGATTGAGTTGCCGGATGGTATCGGAATATCTCTGATATTCAATATCGCAGATTTATACCCATACAAGGCTGGAGAAGCAGAGACTGCAACTGAGGAACCAATGATCCAGTGGCAGAAGCAGATGCTGATTGCAGAAAAGCCACAGATGGAGTACATACTGGACAAGAGAGTGGGAAAGAAGACCAGAAGAAAAGAATACTATGAGTATCTGGTCAAGTGGAAGAATCATCCAGTGGAAGACGCCAGCTGGGAGACTGAAGCGATGATATAGAAGCATGGACATACCATGCAAGATCTCATGGACAGGAGCCCATGAAAATTTTCAAGCCAAGGAGCTCATGGACAGGAGCCCAAGACAAGGAACTCGATGCCAATCGCACCCGCTGGCACGACCGCTCTCCTCAGGATCTTCTTTCACTCGCTACCCGAAGAACTCAACGTTTCTTCTATTTCCCAATCGGGAAATCTGCACCCCATAGGTTCTCTTCGCACGCGATCCTCTCTTCTCCCCTTTCGAAGGATCAACACTCGCGACTTCGCGAGTTCTTGGTTGATCGCTGGGCTCTTGAATCCCTGAGACCCGATGACTGGTCAACTCGCTAACTTTTCCCCTGTCGGGACTTCGCTCTATCGTGACTTCGCTGTTCGCGATACCAAGGCCTCAGATTTCCAACTTCCCATGCTCGAGGTGCTGAAACGCCAATACGACCTTCACGTGAGTTCACGAATTTCGCACCCTCACTTCTTCTCTACTCGCGACCTTCAACACTGCTTCCTCCGCCTTCCGAGTCCCGATGTGGGGAGACTCCGATACTCTCCTGTCGCGCTTTCGCTACCTTGCGCCTCACGACTTAAACCTTCCAAATGTTGGACTTTTAACTTGCGAGTCCTGAGCTCACGAGATCTCCGATCTCCACTACCTGTCTTCCACTTACAGCTATGGTACTTACGTCACTGTCGGGATATCGCCCCTCGCGACTTCGCGACTCCCGCTACCGATTATTCGACACTTTTCTCGCAAGATCCCGATAGGCGATCTCCCGAACAATACAATGGCCCTAGACAGCTTTTATCAACGTTCTGCCCCTCCTGAGCTTAGAACTTCTCTGTGCTACGCAGTAACTTCCTTGCACCTCCGTAAGATCCAACGGCCCACGGAACTTCGTGAAATCTCTCCCAAATATTTCGTCCGTCCATTCTTCCCTGTAAAAATCCATGAAAAGGAAGAAATGTCTCTCACGAGACTCATTGTTTGCTCGCCCACCTGCGACACTTTCTCGAACCTTCAACAGCAACTTCCCTATACTTATCCTTCGATGAATTCGAAGGCCTACTCCTCCTGAGCTTGTTCTCGACTTCTCAAGTCCTTTTGAGAACTTCTTGCGCGCACTCCTTGCAGAAAATCTTCAACAACGTCTAAGTGTTGAAGTCACTCGACTCTGCGCACTCCTGCAACAACAGTCTTCCAATACTTTGCTCAGAATCGCAACTCTGAGACTTCGCTTGGCCTGCGCACTCCTTGCATGGCACTGTGCTTATCTTGCACCTTCGAAGAGATGAGAACCAAAAGTCTTCTCTAATTGAACCCTGCATTCACACACTCCTTGCGGACAAATTCAATTGCACTCCTTGCAGGAATCTTCTGGCTCACTTAGAGAAACAATTGAAACTCATTCTATCTCTCTTTCAGACTTCAATTCAACCATGAAATCACGTACACAGCATATAAAAGCACATGTATGACAGGAAGCAAATATTCATGAGCATAATATCAATACACAGAGAAACAACACATAACCATGGAATTGAATCAAAGATTTCTTCTATTAATTCAATATCTGTACATGGAGTGTTCTTCATACAATTCTCTCTGCTTGCTCTTCTCTTCTTGCTCCTGAATGCTAATGTTACAATGATACAATGAGGGTGCCTATATCCGTTTTCCCTCTCGAACTCTAAACTATCAAATCTAGACTTTACTATTCTATCTACCAGCATTAAATATATTAAATGCCTCATCTACCTAAGGACAAGAGCTATCCGCTCAAGGTCCATTACAATACAAGTGCACCTTCTTAAATGGCTTCATTTAAGATCACGCAACAATCCCAAAGTATTCTTCAAAATGTATGTTGGCTTGTCCAGCTGTCTTTCGCTCCACGCTGGCTTGCTTGATGTGTTGGCGATGCTCCTGCATCAATATGTGATTGCCTAGTGTCTTTGGTTATCCGTCTCCTGGTTTGTACACCTTTGTCTTTATCACCAATTATCTGACTTTCAAGATGATTCTTTTGAGTAATTCTGGAGGAAGGATTTGATGTTGATTATTGTCCTGACTCTTCTTGTCT
Source organism: Picea glauca (assembly GCA_000966675.3). Lineage (NCBI taxonomy): Eukaryota > Viridiplantae > Streptophyta > Pinopsida > Pinales > Pinaceae > Picea > Picea glauca. The sequence continues at coordinate 54,738 of JZKD02S1751411.1, forward strand.
GGGTGTCTCTTCTCCATCTGATTCTTGGACCTGTTCATCTTCAATTTTAGTTGTGTCCTCTGTAGTAGACTCAATATTGCTCACCTCTCTTACTGGAACTCCTTCATCAACCTTTAAATCAATGCAATCAACTAATTTATGCAATCTTTTATTAAATATTCTATATCCTTTACTATTGGTAGCATATCTTAAGAAGATGCCTTCATCAGCCCTGTCATCATACTTGCCAAGGTTTTCATTATTGTTCTTTATGTAGAACTTACTCCCAAAGACTTTGAAGTGTTTAATTGAAGCAGGTCTTCCATAACACAGTTCATAAGGAGTCTTGTCACTATGTGGTCTGAGGTGGGATTTGTTAACAACATGGACTGTTATGTGTATTGCTTCTACCCAGTAAGTTTGACCAATGTTCTTCTCATTCATCATTGACCTGTCCATTTGCTGAACTATTCTATTTTGCCTCTCAACTACTCCATTTTGTTGTGGAGTGCTTGGGATTATGTATTCTCTCTTGATCCCATGTTTTTCACAGAATTCCTTGAAATCACTTGACGTAAATTCTCTTCCTCTGTCTGATCTTACTGCCTTTAACCTCTTGCCTGTTTGATTCTCAGTTAAATGCTTAAATATTTTAAATTTCTCAAATGCTTCAGCTTTTTCTTTGAGAAAAGCAACCCAAGTAAGTCTGGAGTAATCATCAATGATCAACATAAAGTAGTTTTCCTTCCTTGTGCCTTCCTGTCTTGATGGTCCACATAAATCCATATGAACTAATTGGAGTGGTTTCTCTGTTGAAGTAGAGCTCTTGGATTTAAACTGATTCCTGGTTAGCTTTCCTACTTGGCAGGGTTTACACACAGAGTCTTGTGGCTTTGATATTCTTGGAAGATATTTTACTGCCTCAAGATTTTTGAGCTTGATTAAGTGGTCAAAGTTTAGATGTCCAAGTATCCTATGCCATAACCATTTTTCATCATGTTTTCTTAGATGACACTCTTCTTTATCTTCTTTCATCACATATACATTATTTTTTGTCCTTATGCCTTTAGCCACCACTTGACCTAAATTTACAGATTTTATCTTAATACTTGGAAGTGAACACCACTTCACATCCTATATCACACATTTGACTTACACTGAGAAAATTATGTTTCAGCCCATCTACATGCAGAACATCTTGGGATTTTCCTTTACCATTAATCAAACTCGCCATCCCTTTACCCTTGATTTTCCCTGGTTCATCATTTCCAAAGGTTACATTTCCTCTTTTGATTTTACTTATAGACAAAAAATTATCCTTGTTTCTAGTCATGTGCTTGGAACATCCATTGTCTATATACTAGGGGTCTTTTTGTTTTTGAGTTGAAAGTACTAGACCACATTTTTCACAATCTTTCTTTTTCCACGTGCTGGCATTTCTAGCTAAAGGATTTATTCTTGGATCTGCCTTGTACTTCTTCAGATGGCAATTTGCACCTTTGTGGCTAAATTTATGACAGTTATAACAGTCGAGCTCATTATTCAGTAGGTCAAAGTGATTGGTGCTACGTTGTCTATTCATTGGATTCTCAATTCTATGTTGTAAAGATTGTTTATTTCTTGATCTCCTCAGTTGCATGTCTCTAAAGTTAATTTGACAATTTACAATCTTATGACCAAAATTAGAGCAGTAAAAACAGTAGCCATGGAAGAAATTTTGGTACCTGAAGGATGGCCTTCTTCTTGGCATTTGTTGCTCCATCTTCTGACCTCTTTGTTTTTTATCAGGGATCGTCTTGTCTTTATTAGCTTTTGGTGACAGAGTACTCTCGTGGTCTGATTGTCTGCTGACTTGTAACTTGATCATCTTTATTGTCTCTTTGCTTGCTGGTTGTTTGTTGCTTGAACTATTTACATAACCTAAACCAATATTCAACAAAGGAGATCTATGTTTACTCATAATGTTGTTAAGTTCTATTGTGGCTTTAATGCTTGGAAGATTTTGGAGATACAATGTTTTAAACTTCTCCATCTCTTTTCTGTTTTTTACTACCTCTTCTTCCAAGACTTCACATCTTGCCTTCTTTTTTGATAGCTTTTGTTTCAGAATGTCCTCTATTTTCTTTGCCTATTTTAATTCCACTTTTAGCAAGGCAAAGTCTTCATCATGTCTTTTATTGTCTTTCTCGAACTGTATCAACAACTGTTTTTGCTTTTTCTTCTTAGATATGAGTCTAGCAAATTCTTCTAGAGCGTTGATCAGTTCTCCTTCCAGGTCAACCACAACTTCTTCATCATCAACATCACTTCCTATACCTTTATTATCATAATCCTCTTTGGACCTAAGCATAAATTCATTAATCTTATCTTCACAGGAAGAGTCAGTATCTGTGTCTTCTAAAGAGTCATCATTATTTACACATAGACTTTTCTTTTTATGAAATCTCTTGGGTTTGTACTTCTTTTCACTTTCAGAATTATGATCTTGTTTCTTGTGTGGACACTTAGATGCAAAGTGACATATATTTCCATAGTTAAAACATTTGAAGGAAAATTTTCCTTGGTACTTGCCTGATCCTTTCTTTAGTCTTCTCACAAAATTTTCTTCAATTTCATCAAGCTCAGAATCCTCATTCTTATATTCTATAAATGATGCTTCTCTAGAGGTGGGTTTATCTTTACCTATCCTCATTTCATAGGCAGTCAGAGTTCCTAGGAGTTGGTTAATAGACAGATCTTTTAGATCATTAAGTTCTTCTATAGCAGAGACCTTTGGGTTTAACCTATCTGGCAGAGATCTCAAAATTTTCTGAACTAAAGAGACATCCTCAATTTTTTCACCAAGTCCTATCATTGCATTTACTTATTCTTAAACTCTCAGAAAGCACTTCCCAACAGTTTCATCCTCTTTCATATTTAGCTGTTCAAACTGTAATCTATAGGTTTGAATCTTGGCATCCTTTACCTTTTCATTACCTTCATAACTACTGATAAGTTTTTCCCACATTTCTTTGGTAGATTCTAAGCGCATAACTTTTACAAATTTTGTTTCTGCAAGCCCACTCAGAATAACATTCATAGCCTTAGCATTGAAGCTGAATTCTAGCTTGTCATCCTTAGAAGCTAGTACAACCGGTTTTACATAACCAGTCTCTACCACATCCCAGACATCTGCACCTAGGGCCATTATGTAGGTTCTCATCCTAACCTTCCAGAAGGTGAAGTTTGTTCCATTGAATAGGGGGGCCTTATTGGTTGAAGTTCCTTCATGGCTAGGCATGTTTAAGCTCTAGGATCTA
>JZKD02S1751411.1:58061-95288 GCA_000966675.3 Picea glauca
GGGGGGGGGGAAGGGGGGTGGTGAATCAGTTGTTACTGTTTTTAAACAGTTATGCCCTTTTTAAACTCTTTACAGAACACTCAATGATGATCACAATAATGAAGGGAAGTAAGCAATAGAATATTCAACATCAATCATTCACATGAAATATACAGAGACAGATATTTCCTAAGGAAACCCATAAAGGGAAAAAGCTCTTCTTCTTGATATGATAAGTAATCTTTATTTTCTGTACATTATCATTATTAGGAGCACCAACTCCCTTTAAGGCTACCAAATCTATTTTACAAGCAAAAACTTATTGAGAGCACCAACTCTTTGGTTTCTCTAGCACCCACTAGAAGGAAGCACCAACTCCCTGGTTTCTCTAGCACCCACTAGAAGGAAGAACCAACTCCCTGAGTGTTCCAGCACTAACTGGATGGAAGCACCAACTTCCAGTTACACAGGAACTGACCTGTATAACAGAGAACAATAGTTCTCCCTTGCACCACCCCGCCACCTTGGTTTTTCTGGCTGCAACCAGAAGCTACTACTCCTTGTGTTCAAGCACCCACTTGAAAATATCAAAACAACAGTCCTCCCTAACACCTCCCTACCACCCAGAAATATAAATGTTTGCTTCTCATAAATTTATCATAGTGATACAATATTTATCAATGGCTTACCAGTCTCATCATTGTTTAGCTACACTACTCTGCTCTGCCTCTGTATGCACACCTCAACTTTCTCTTCCTCTATCGGATATGCATTTTTGTTCCTTGCTTCTTCTGCGCTTTATGCTCTATGTATTATTTCCATTCTATGCTCTATGCCTCTTCTATGCGTTTCATATCCTCCACACAACATGCTTCTACCAGCATAAATCACACTCAACAGGAGCAACCCTCTCTTCTTCATTCTGCATATATTTATCATGCCAAGTCTGTGCCCGATCATGCACCTAACTCTTCATTCTCTCTAGTGATCATTAATAGACTATTCTTCATTAGTGGATTGTTATCCTGAGATTCTTTGGCTTTACTAGTAGTTATAGTATTCAACACTTTTCCATCTGTCAATTGTCTCTTTGACGAGTCTTCATCCCACTGGTAGTTACCTCGAGACTCTTCAATTCCTCTACCGATCACCCTGAAGCTCTTCGAATTATCTGGCGGTTATACTCGATGTGTTCATCATCAGTGGGTGTTATGCTGAGATTACTTAGCTTCTATGGCAGTTGAAACTCTTTGTATTCTTTGTTAGTTACAACCAGTCAATTATGCCTTCTTTGGCTTCTAAGCCCCTTCCCTCACGTGATCATCGGCGGTGACTAAATGCCTATCGAAAAAGGCGCTTCTTGATTTTTGTCTATCGAGCACTAGATCCATTTCACGATATGACCTTGGGCTATGAGATTCATGTGACCACACAATTGTGGGCACGTCCATACGCGTCCTTTCTCCAAAACCGTGGTTTCAATTGCAGCCCGCTCACGAAAAATTAAGACCCAAGCATGTTCTAGCCCTGCAATGGAGCACGAACATTGATATCACGATATTGATGATGCCCTTGAACAAACGATTCAGATATGTCCTCTCAAGTCCGCAGACGATATCTCATCTTCCTACATCAACAACTAAGATTTACTTCGTGATCCGGGCTCCGGGAGTTTCAGATCTCAAACCCTGTTGCTGCTGATTAGATATCTTCAAGAATGGAAGATCTCCTGACATCTGCCCTCTTCAATCGACAACTCTTCCTTCTTTACTTTATCCATGTGCGATCCTTAGTCTCAACGATCAGGTGACATGTGGCCCTCCAAACCAACGGACGACATCAATTTCACCTTTCGAGCTTCGGGAGTTTCGATTCTCAAACTTCGCTTTCTCTTAGAGAATTTCACCTAGAGTCCACAATCCAACAACATGTGTCCCTTTAATCCAACGACTATCCTCCACTCTGGGACTTCATCCTTAGACAATATCAAACCTTTCTCCTTCATGTTTTCCTGGAGTAGTTTCGCCTAGAGTTCACGATCCATTGACACGTATCCTCCTACACAATCAATGATCATAAGTGACTTCGACACTTCGGGACTTTAGGTTGATCACTTCTTCATTCTCCTCTAGAGTGGTCATCTGCTGAATAAGTCATAGGCGTTGGAAACCACTTGCTATCAGTTAACACTTCCACTTACACTATCCTTCCACTGTACTAGATCAACGATTGAGAATGCATCTGAAGTGATCTTTAGATCGGACGAATCGTATCCACTTCGGGACTTAGGGAATCTATTGGTGGTAAAAATCTCGAAGTAAAACTCCCAGAGTGGCATCACTTACTTACATCACTTGATGATGTGTCATGAGCCTAGTAGCTGCCACGTGTCACTCGGATTTGTGATTCGCACATACCTGAAGTGCCAAATCAACTTGACACTTATCATTGTCTAATTGCACCATGTGTCCTTGCTGACGTAGTCTTGCTGACGTGATCTGCTGATGTGGTCTTCTGACGTGGTTTGTTGACCAACAACATTGATCCAACGGTCCTCGTATGTCCTCTAAATTCGATGGTCCTTATTTATTTCGGATTTTTGGGCTTCGGGTTTTTCCAATCTCAAACTTTCCGGAGCGTAACCTCCTCATATCTTTATATCCGAAGTGAATCCTATTTGTTGATCAAAATCTTAGATCGATGGATCCATATTTCTATGATGTGGCTTTGTGGCTTATCCTGCCCTTCCACTTCAAACTGATCTGAAGGCTGTCATTTACTCAAACTGAAACATCCTCAAAGTGAGTTACTCTGAAGTTGAGGATCATGTGCCACCTGTCAGTCTTGACAATGGACGGTCCCTGCTTACTTATAGACTTCAGTACTTTGACAAGTCTGCTCTCATGTGCTCATCAAAGGCTTAAGCTTCTACATTTATTTCTTAATCCAATGACTGTTGATCATCCAACGGATCAGATCTGTACTTCTCCTCTGTTCTTTCTCTGGTCACGGGATGTTGATCTAACAGTCATTAGGTATTTGGGATTGGTGATCCAATGGCCACTGTCATTCTTCCTCTTGATATTTTTGATCTCTCTGACTTAGAAGGTTTTCTAAGTGTTCAAAGGTCTCGACATTTGCTCCTCCTACGAGTCCTTCACTTGGACCTCGGCTACACTTCTGGAAAGCACAAAGCACTATCTCTTCTGAGCTTTGAGATCTGCATACTATTCGGTCCTCCTCCTGATCTTATGCTTCCTTCTGCTTCGCGTTCTGTTCTTTACATCAATGAGAAGCACACACTTTCCTGTAAAAACATGCCAACAATAGAAAGATATCAGAACAAGGTCAAATCAACTTTTGACAAGAAAACCAAGAAGGAAATATTTCAAAAGGGTGAACTGGTCTTGAGGTGGGATGCCAGAAGGGATGACAAGTCCAAGAAAAATAAGTTTGACAACCTCTGGTTTGGTCCTTTTAAGGTGGTTGAAGCTCTGGACAATAATACATTTATCTTACACAATCTAGACGATGCAGAGATCTTTGGAGGCCCAGTAAATGGGTGCTTCCTGAAACACTAATTTGTTTAAGGATGAGGGAAGGTCCCTCTTGTACCATAGATGGTTTCCTTTTATTGTTTCTTTTTATTAGTTAGTTGCGTGTGAATAAAGACTCCATAGCCCAAAAAAGGCACCGGGGTGTAGTTTCAGTTTTTAGTTCAAGAAAATGCATGGTTGAGGCACAATAGTAGATACATAGGGCTGGTAGACAAAAATAGAGGTAAGTAATGGAAGGTAAGAGCAATTGTTTAATCCTAAGGAACCAATATACAGTTCTCAACACCTCACAAGGACGAGCTATACTCGGTTGGAGCCAATGTTGTTACCTAGGTTTGCACCCCTGCCCTCTTCTATCTTTCACCCTATCCATCCATCAATGTTGAGTTTTGTTGTTGCTTTCTTAGCATATTCCCCATTTTTATTTCTTCATGGCCCCTATTTGGCTTTGTGTATTTACACCATAGTTGTATTTCTTGAGTGAGGATCACATGTTCTGGTTTGAATTTGGAATACTCGTCATCATAAGTGGTCACTAACTGAGCATCCAAGAGGTCCACCTAGTTTTTGTGCGCACAGGAGACAACCAAGTTCGACACATCCAGTGGAAAACTGTGTAAGAGTCAGTAGAACTAGCAACCAATCAAAACAGGCCATTCGGGATCTAAACGCACGCAAGTGACAAGATCGATCTTCAATGGTGGAAATATGGCCTCCTCCTCCATATCAATGGTTCCGTGGTGTTCGGGACTTCAAAGACATGATGAAAAGGTGTTTTTTCATGGATCACCTAACTCCAACGCTAATCGCAATCAACAACTTCTCCATCTCCTATATCAACGGTCCTCACATGATTTCAACCCCCCTGACCATTCTACCTTTAACGGCGGGGGGGAGGGGTCCAGAATGGTGGTTTCCCCACACTTGGGCCCAACTAATGTGGTGCCTCCTCAAGGTTTTGGACCCCCCCTCTAATCTCCTTACTGCCTACCCCCCCCTCCAGAATCCTACCGGATTACATCACGATATCGCCCCTCTCACCACACTCCGTCTATCCTCCATTCACCTCCACTCACACCCCCTTCACCCCCATGTATCTCTCCCACCTCTCACTACATTACACGTGTCTTCCACCACCCGATACCATCCACTTCTCGGTATCTAACCCTCCTCTCACCACACGCCACCTATCAACCTCCCGCCCACATGCCATTCCATGTCACCTCCACTTGTCTCCACTCCATCTGCATCCACATCATCCACCTCCACTCATCCCGTTCCCCTATTGGACGAACAATTATGTATTTCTGATGTCCGCTTGACTAAAAACAATGCATTTATCCAAGCAATACAGGTGGTAGTTAGTAGGGCCAACAACGGTTTACATTTAGTTGCCAAAAGTTCATAGGAGAAGCAGATAACATGACGATCTTCTCATGCAGCAGGTCATCTCTAGAGGCCTCAAACAACTTGCACGCATGCCAATGCTAGACACGTCACTTAATTCTTCCACTCTGAGTCTTTTTCTTCCAATTCAAGTTTATCCAACTCATGCATCCTTTTTGTCTCTGAGATAGTAGTAGTTTTAGTTGATCGATTCCTACAGTCTCCTAGATTAGATTTAAGAGTGTTCTTCTATGTGTGATAAGAACCACTCTTGTTGATTAATTCCAATAGGAAGTATACATTCTGTACTCCATGCATGTTTTAGTTAAATTAATAGTTTGTTCTACATTCGGTTATCTAGAGTTAGGTCTCAGTCCCAGATGGGTGAAGAACCTTTGCAACTTTGTTAGATATGTAGTCTTTGTATGTTTTAAGGAGGTTTTTTTGGGGGGGGGAAAGAAGAAACAACAGAAGGATTAGACCCGCTCAGTTAATTGTAAAGTTTTCTACCAAGTGAATATATGTTGATGACAGTTGTGTTCTCTTACTCAAATATTTATGTGTTGATTATTATCTTAAATGCAGATTTTGTGATGTGTGCAATGTATATTTCCTCATTCTGGTAGTTATTGTTTTAGTTTATCTTTTGTTGATTATCTAGCCTGTTATACAACTATTGTTTAGAGAAAGATCCACTATTTTGAAGCCTTTTGAATGATTTGCATCTAGATGTTTGTCTAAGTCTTAAGATATTATTTTGAGTCTTAGTTTTCACACAACAAGTGATTCACTGAATTGCTTGTTGTTTTTGTCTGTGTTTGTCTTTTCATACCCCCAATTGTCATTTAATACCCATACCATTAGCAAAGGAAAACCTACTTTTACACTCTGTGGCATGTCCTACCAGAGTAACATATTTGAAAACCTGTCCTTAAGCTTACCAACAAAACCAACTTATTAAGGAATAATCATTCCAAAACTGATAGGTGGCCTAGATTTGCCTTTTAGTAGTCAGGTGCAAACCTTAGGACCAACAATACACATTGTTGAGTTGATGGACAATGAGATGAGAAGCTAAGAGGTCACTAAGGTGGAAAATATGAAGGTGACTGGCCTCAGAGAGGAGACCAATGAAAACAACATATTCAACTTGGTTGTTGGTGGCAGGGCCAAGGCATATGCCACTAGACTGGAGAAACACATAGTCCAGGGTGTAAATGGCCCAAGTTGTCGAAGCGAGATTCTGGGTCTAGCAATTGACTCCGTTTGCGTACTCGATGTGGTGTTGGTTATTTATTCATTTATCTGAGTTTATATCTTTATCTTGAATGGCCTAGGGTTCATGTCTGTTTGGGTTCCAACAAATCCTCTAAAACTATTGACCTTCCTAGTAAACCAGAAGGCAATGCAATGCACGGAGTGCACCCGCAAAGTCTCACCCGAGATAGTCTTAATGGGTGGCTGCAATACTCATGCATTTTCAGCCCAAGATTGAGTGGAAATCTGTGAAATGTACGCTGAGAGTTCTAGTTTCACTTATTAACACACTAAACTGCCATTTACGATTATGCATGAAATATAATCAACTCATTAGGTTAATACATCAACAACTATTGAAACAGTACAGAAACACATGCATTCAATCCCATAACACAGTTTTTACCGTGGTTCACCCCCTCCTGGGCTACGTCCACAAAGATATAGCTTCTTGGCTCTTTTATTATAGCAGTTCTCAAAATTATAGCGTTGTGTGCTTTACAACTCTTCTCAATTGGGTTGGCAGACTAAATCGCACCAGGCTCCTCAGCCTGCAATATAACCCTCAATATCTACCCTCCTTACTCTGTTCCATCTCAAAAAATTACAAAATTAGGTCATATAACAAAATATTAGAACTAACTATCAAGACAAAACTCCTTTGTTATTTCCTTCCCCGCTATCTCTATTCATCCCTTAATTCTACTTATCATCCTCTAACTCTACTTAATGTCTTTCTATGAGACCCAGGTATCTATATTTATATGTTTCTGGATCGCCAGCCATTATAATGTATTGCAAAAACCATAACCCTGACGTCGTTAGGTATTCCATGCATGCGTGTGTGTTGCTCTTTCTTCCAATTGTCGCTTCACTCGTGCATGCCTTCTTTCCCGAAATAACCTTTCTTTCCGCTTTGGCCTGCTTCCAACAGGCCCCAGCAATGACATGTGGCATGTGTGCGTCGTCGATATCCTTGGTGATCGCCTAGAACTTTTCCTTAAGCTTTGTTGCTTGCGTTTGAGCCTGTGCGGTCTTTTCCTTGAGTGTGTCTAATGTCTGCACTGCAATCTCGTCGTTGATCAATCCCGCACACTCTACTTGGGTCTGTACCATATATGTATTGGCTTCCTATTCTTGTGCAATGACTTCTGCTACTCACTCTTGGAGCGGTTCCATTTGAGCCTGGCGCTCCTTTTTCTGCGTCTGTGCAGTGGTGAGATCTGCCTATAGTATCTTCATATCCTGCGCCCCTTTGACGCGCTTCGTGATGGACATTGTCTTCTACCTCTGCTTGAGGTCTTGGATAGTTGCACTGATCCTTTCTTCTTCCTTGTCCCACAGTTGGACCTTATGATCTTCTTCCATCTTTGTCCAGAGCTGTGCTTCTTTGTCGAACAAGTCGGCTGCTGCACTGACCTGTCGCTCTATCTCCTGTAGCTGTTATGTTGCCTCCTGCTTCCTTTTCTCCCTTACCTCTGATTAGAGTGGTAGGTGTGATCTTCTCACAGAGATTCTCAATCTCCTGCTGATATTGATTGAGTGCCTACGCAATCTGATCAGTCTTCTCGATTGTTGTGAGTTTGGACCTCTACACAGTCTTTGGAATCTTCTCATAAGTTCTGGCCACCTTTTGTTCCAATCCATTCATGCCTTCTCTCTCCTCTTGGGTCTTGAGCTTGGCCTAATCATATATCAATTCTAGCGCGTCCCATTTATCCTTTGCCTTCTGTAATTTGTTTGTGTCTGTGCATGCACAAGACTGTACCTCCTGGGTAACAATAACCTGTAGTTTATGCATAGCCTTGGATGGTATTCGCGACAATAACAACCGTAATTGGGCTAATTCCTTTAGGGGTGTCTACCCTACGATCTTGTCAATGCGTAACATGATGGGTGTAATGTGGGATGTTGCACTCGGCTACGGTATTGTGTGGACTGTATCCCCCTCACTTGCTTCAGGTTCTTCTCCTGTCTGTGATGTCGATGACCCTGTTCTTATGCTACTGCCTGCTGCCTGTGCTTCCTCGATCTACTTGAGGAACTGTCATATACCTACCAGCTCCTCTTGAATTCTATCCCTGTGGTGCAAAACATTCTCAAAATCCTCAGATGTATGATCCTGCACCATTTGGGCTATCATGTCTGCATCATCCTCGGTAATTGTGTACTTTAGAGGTGTTCTATGAGCCTTCATATTCTTGCGCACACCCCCTTCTGAGTAGTTGGTAGCTTAGTCGAGCCTGGTTCTTGTGGTTTGGGACTTGGCATCGTCCCCTGCGTTGCTTTGGCCTACTTCTATTGTACTTGGGGCGGCTACGTATCATTATTCTTCTTCCCCTTTTGGGTTCCTGTCTTATATGTCCCCCCTTTCATTTTCTTTGGCTTGTCCTAGCCCGTCCTTGGTTTCTTGGGCACTGGGGCTTCCTAGGGCTGTGTTTCTCCCTGCCCTGCCTCCTCGAAATTTGTATGTTCCTACCTTGCTTTCTCTTCCTCTGTCCTTGCAGGTATGTCTTGAGTAAGGACTGAAATCCTCCAGTCATCTTCCCAATCCTTGATAGCCATTTTTATGTCACCCTTCGTGATGCAATAACACAATTGTAGCCACTTCTTGTTGGGGTCCTTCCACGCTTGGATCCACATCACATGTCGAGTGGCCTTGAAGTTAGTTATGTCTCAATAGTATGCAATCGCTTGCGGTGTTATTCTCCATAGATTGACAATGGTCTCCTATAGCTCGTGAAGGTATCCTTCGAATATAGTTGCATTCGTCTACCTGTTCTTGGCATCTGACATGGCGCCAAGTGATAAATATATCACTCCATGATTAGGCTTGGGTCTGGTGGTGAAAAATGTGTAATTTGGTTCCTTCCATCCCATGATGGCTATCAGCATGAGTAGCCATGAAAAATGAAATTTTGTTCCCAGATCCTACGCATCCTTGTAGTCATCCAAAAACAGATTCAAAAGATAAGGGCCCTAGCTGACTGTGGTTCCCTCGGCATACTGTGCTGCAACTGTGACAACCCCAGTCAGGACTTCCTCCTTGCGACATGTTCTTAGCATCTTGCAGGCCATGATTTTTGTGCCCATTTTTTTCACGGCATCGTTGATCCCTTTGATGATGATTTTGTGCATCCCCCTTTCAGTGTCATATTTGTTTTTCATCTCCTCTGTGAGGGATTTCTCCTTTGTTTTGTCATCGAGAAATTGTGCGGGATCCATTTCCCGTGATGGCATCCCTGTAATGTGTGTAATGAGCTCTAAGTCTATGGATACACACTTGTCCAACCATATGTCTCTACCATGTGTTACTGCCATCAATGGTTTGACACAACTACTAGCATACTCTCCTCTACCAAGGTGTGGTATTTCCAATAGACTTAAAATACCTGTTTTTCCCAACCCTTTTGCCCAATGGAGTGGTTGATGAACCGGTTCTCCAAATAGATCTAGGCCCACTGTCTGTAGGTAGAATTTCTTTGCGAACTCTAGGAACTTGTCTGTGTCTGTTACATCATGGACCGAGTATTTGAGCTTCTCAACATAACCTAGCAAGTCTGATTTCACACATACCCCTTTTGGTATATGCGAAAAAACAATGGTTGCGATAGGTTGCTTGTGTGGTGACCTAGGTACCTGTTGCTTGTCATTTTTCGGCGGTGGATGACTTGAGGTTCCAACCTCCATTGGTCATTCTTTGGCATATTGTTCTGGCTAGCCTATGACATCTTCCACTGCTCCCTCCTATGGGTGGTCCTACATAGTTGTCTGAGATTCATCTGGCTCGACCACTACTTCTTTATTTGTAGCCGTTCCATTGACTCTTGGGGCTTCTCCAAGGTTCTCTGGTTGTGCTTGGTTGCCTATGCCCTAGTTCTTTTGGCCCTGTTCCTTTGCCTGCATATCCACGTTCATGCCCTTAGGTGTTTTCTGTTGAGTTTCTTCTACCATGGGTGTGGGGTTCATTGGTTTTGTATCCGGTGATGGGATTTTGTCAACATTGATGACCTTTGGCGGTTGTTGTTCTCTTTCCTACGATTGTACTTGTGCCCTGGTTTTAACTCTGGATTTTATGGTAGTCTAGCTCAGTTCGATTTTTTTTGGGTGGTGCCATGGTGGTGACATTCAATCATCCGCCAAGCTCAGTGGCTTCTACAACCTCTGTGAACGTTTCTCTATGCTTTGTATGCTCTATCGCTCTCTATCTCTTCTAATTCACAATAGGATTTTTTCTCTCGTGTCCTTGCTTTGTATGGGAATCATATGAAGCTTGTCGAAGAAGCTACCTTTATTATGGGTTCAATGAACCTCTAGTTCCTTCGTACTTACCATTACTCTCCCTCGCCGTCTCTAGTTAACGTGATTAATGTGGTGTCCCATCAGTCATTTTCGGCATTCAAGTCGACTTGCCTTCGTCATTTAGTACTTCCTTTGTTGTCTTTAACTTTCCTATGTGTTTCCATTTTGAACTAACTGTTGGCCTTGTCCTCTCCAAGTTTGTATTCCTAAGTGTGCGTGCTCTTTCTCATTTCGACGCATTGTACCTCGGTTGGTATTTTTATTTTTATTTTTTTTTACTACGCGGTGACTTTCATGTTGTAGGTGGTCAAATGTCCATGTACAACTTCAGTCGACTCCCATTGATCATCCCTCTAAGTTATGTGCCTCCTAAGTCCTTCAATTGTACAACTCCCATACAACAAGACGGTCCTAAACAGTGCATTCTACTTCATACGGTCGTAACCAATGCATTCTAAGTTTTCTTGGATGCTGAATGTATTTGTTGTGATACAACAAGACTAAGTCTCCTTCCTTGAAAGTTTTCTTCTTGATGTGTCTGTCATGCCAAGCTTTTTCCCATTCTTTTTGAAATTTTTGGTGGAACCCTGCTAGGATCATATATTCCTCCATGATCATCAACTGATTTAATCTCTCATGTAATGCACCTCACTCTATCATGTGTGTAATTGTTGCTACACGCAGACTAGGTACCGGAAATTCTAATGGATTCACTGCTTCTTGGACATATACTAGTTTAAATGGCATGTGCTCTATCAACTTCTTGCATGTGGTCCTTTATGCCCACAATACTGTTGGTATTTTGAAGTCCCAATCGTCTCTGCTGACATTACAGATATTTGTCAGTGCATTCTCAAGGATCTTGTTAAATGCTTCTACTGTGCCATTTGCCTGTGGGTGATATGGTGTGCTCTTTTGATGATGGACTTCAAACTCTTCAGTCATGGCCTTGATAGTTTTTTTAATGAAGTGTGTGCCTTAGTCACTCATCAAAATTCTTAGGCAACCAAACCGAGTAATTACTTGTTCAAATAGAAAGTGTGTTGTTGCTTCTACACTGCAATTCTTCACTGGTGTTGCTTCCACCCATCTTGTCAGGTATTATGTCACAGTGATAATATACCTTGCTCCTATTCTTTTGTGCTGGTGGGTTGATTGGTCCCACGAAGTTGATTCCCCATTTGTCGAATACCTACAAAGTTACTTGTGGTTGTAATGGAATCTCATCCTTTCTATTGGGTTTTCCAACACTCCAACAAACATTGCATCTTTGACAGTATTCTTTCAAATCTCTGTGAATGGTCGACCGCCATAGCTCTGCATGCAGTACCTTCTGCGCGGTAGATTTTCCTATGTAATTTCCTCCTACTATTCCCTCATGTGCTTCTCCTAAAACCCTTGGTCTTTCATGTTCTAGCACATATCTTCGCAAGATTCTATCTGTGCCCATTTTGTATAAGTTTCCTACAATTAGCCTATAGTCTGCAGCCCTTAATACTATGTTCTTCTTCTATGCGGTGTTATATTCCTGTGGCGCACGACTTGTACTCAAGTACTCGATGATATCTGCAAATTATTCGTCAACGATATGTACTAAAAATAACTGTGCATATGGAAATTTGTCCTCTAAGTTTGTGGGTTCTTCTCCGTTTGTGACCCTTGATAAGTGGTCAGTTCCTGCGTTCAACTTTCCTGGCTTGACTATTACTTCAAAATTAAACTCTTGAAACAATAGCAACCATCGACAGATTCTCACCCTCAATACTGGCTAGTTGACTATGTACTTAAGGGTTGAGTGATCTGTGAACATCTTAAAATGTTTTCCCAATAAGTAATGTCTGAATTTCTGTAGTGCGTAGGCCATCGCTAGGCCTTCCCTTTCTGTGGTGTTACAGTTCTGCTATGATTCTGAGAGTTTTCTTCTTGCAAATGATATAGGTTGATCCAAGCCTCCCACTCCTGGTTGTGCCAAAATAGCTCCAAGTGCTATGGTTGATGCATGTACATGTACATGGAATGTTTTCTCCCATTCTGGAAATACCAGTATTGGTGCGGTGACCATATTTTCTTTCATCGTATCTAGCCCATGTTGACAATATTCATTCCACTGAAATTGTGTATCTTTTCTTAACAGTTTCTCCATTGGTGCGGTAATATGCACGTACCCTTTTATAAAAATTTTGTAGTAGCCTGTGTGCCCCAATGTCTCTCTTAGTTGGCAAACTGTCTTTGGTGGTGGCAAGTTAACAATTACTGCAATCTTGGAAAGATCTACTAGTAAGCGTTGTTTGCATACTATATGGCCCAAAAGTATCCCAAACGGTGTTCCAAATATACATTTTTTCCTGCTTAATGATATATGGCACTACCTACATATTTCTAACATCAGGCGCAAGACCTCCACATGGTCTTTCAACAGACTATAGACTGTCCAATTGTCCAAGTAAAACTCTAGAAATTGGTGCATAAATTCTTTGAATGCAGCGATGACTACTTTGGAAAATATTGTTGGTGCATTATTCAGTCCAAACGGCATGATTGTGTAGTAGTAGGATCCCCTTTCTGTAGAAAACATGGTTTTGTATCTATCTTCTTGTGCTATCTTGATCTAGTGGTAGCCTGAGAATCCATCAATGAATGAATAGACTTCGTGTCCTCCTGTTAGCGTCAGAAGTCACTCTTGGATTGCTTGCAGGAGCAGAGCCCGACACCCATTAGTTTAATGTCACGATTTGTTTATAAAAGGATGATCGAATGGAGATAAAGGCTCGAGGAGATATCACCCTAACTCAGGGACTGGGTCTAGCATGTATGGGAAAAAGGAGGTCTTGATCTAACTTCAACCAGTGGGTTGATTAAAAGATGAGCAGGTGGAAGACTTGGTAAGGAAGGTGAACAAACAACTTTGGGCAATAGGCTTTCAGTGGTTTGTAGAAGAAAGACTCTGAATGCAAGATTCTCTTGGTTCAGGGTCTCAAGAAACTGAAAAGGGGACTTGATTGGATCCTCCAATTCCAAGTCACTCAGCATTGAGAAAAACACAAGGACTGATAAGAACAACGTAACTGCTACAGTGATCCTATCCAACATCATCCTATAATAGCTACAACTCGACTGGACCCTCCAATTTCGAGCTGTTCTAACACAATATAACAAAGATGTAAAAGAAACTGGCATCCATAAGGAAAGAAGTCTCAGAAATCTATACATAACTAGAGTATCAGTGCTTCGTTAAAGCTTTACAACCGGGAGCTCCGCTCAACCATCGATCCATACAAAAATGGAGAAAACGCCTTCATATACTCAAAACAACAACAGCAACAAAATCGAGACGTTGCATTAAAAGCTTTGCGTCTGCATGGCTTCTGACAATCTGCACCTGCAATCTTTGAATGATCATGCAACTTATGGTAGACGCAATCGAACTTCTGACAGTTTCATAGGCGAATTGAGGTGCCTTTAATTCAGTGTTGGACTATCCCATTATGGCGGAGGTGATGTCTAACCACCACCAACTACCTCAATAACTGCTTCATGAGATTGAGAATAGCCCGGCCAACTCATCACTTTTGGGACGTGGAAGCCTCCTCGTGCTGCCACCTGGAATAACTGAACGGCTTGATGAATATGTGTGGAGGCCAGCGCGAAGGGTGTGGCGCATAACGGGAGTGGTGGCGCCAACACTATGAGGGTGAGATATGAAGTGATGAGGTGTGAGAGAGGTTACAAGGGAAGACACATGGTGGGAAGCAATAAGCGGAGGGGGCAGGTGATGAGATACAATGGGCACACTTTAATGGAGGCTGACGTGGAAAGGAATGGGACACATGGCAGGTGGCGAGTGAATGATGAGATGGGGAAGGGACCACCTGGACTAAAGAGTGGTTATAGACAGATGACACATGACAACAGGGGAGAGGCGGCTCAAGAGGATGACATAACAGGGGGAAGGGACCACGTTGGTTAAAATAGAGCAGTTGAGAAGGATGGGATCGTGCGAGCACCGTTGATCTGGGCGCTTAGATCTTGGTCATTGGGAAGCTGCGTGCCCGATTCTCGACCCCCCCCTTTTGCTTAAAGGTAGAAAGGCAGGGGGGGTCCGGAATTGCCTTGAGCGCCGTTGATCCGGGCGCTCCTATGAGGACCGTTGAAGAGATGCACCCTCGATTCCGGACCCCCCCCTCCGCTTAAAGGTAGAAAGGCGAGGGGGGTCCATTATCCATTGCGCGTAATTCATCTGGGCACGCAAAATCCTACCGTCTAGATATGCTTGTCGCTTAACAACAGATGCATTTGCGCCCCGAACTTAGGATAAGTGGGTTTTTCACCCATTCCTTTGCATTCTAACCCCCCTTACAAGAAATGTCGCTAACATTAGGCTCCATGGGGGATAGAGTCGTCCCTATGATGCTCTAAGGACTCTTTTTGTAGATTTAGTGCCTTGCTGTTGGGCTATGGAGTCAGGCTCAAAACATCCCACTGCTGAAAATACAAGCCGAAAAATAAAAGCAACAAAACAAATATACATGCTCAAAGGAGCTTATTTATATACAGTCCCAAACTAATAAAACACTTTACATGGGGCTAGGTGAAAGCAGACTTCCACCACAACCAATCAAGTAACTTCCTGAAGGGAAGCTCTTGCCTTCTGTCATTGATCACAAACAGTTGATGTAACCGTGACAACAGAACGATTACACTCTCCAACTTCTCCTTACAAGCTGAAGTTGATACGGGATATGGCGGCTCCAAAGCATAAGGGAAATGCCACTCCATGTATTTGCTGACATGGTCATCGAATGAGCGGCCACTTCTAGGAAATGGGCGACAGACAGCCTCCTCTACTACACAATTGTTCACCTGTGGCCGAATATCTCTGATAAGCATAGGTGGGTGAATAACTGAAGTAGGCTTGTTGATCTCAGGTGGTGGCTTCTCACTGACTGGCTCTGAACAAAGGGCAGACTGCTCCTCAGGTTCTTTTTCCTCTTCTTGGCTCTCCCCCAGGTCAGATTCGTATTCATCATAAATAGGCACCCCGGGTAAATTCTGCTCTTCCTCGTATTGCTCAGCGCCTCCTGAAATATTGAGATGGTTGATTTCCTCGTGATAATTTTCCTTAGTGAGCAGAGGACAAGGTCCCATGACGTGCTCTTGGAAATCCAGCATATCGAGCTCAGACTCTGATCCGTAATCATCATAAGTGGGCTAGCTGCTCTGATCAGCAAAAGGTGACGTGGGGTTCTACTACTCCTCTTCCAGATAATCATCAGAGTCAGGGGGGAACAGAGCTTCTCCAACTTGAAGAAGTGGAACTATCCCCTGCTCCTCCATTTCGACCCCAAATGTAAACACATCATGGGAGATCTCGTGAAGGAAAAGAGAGAAATCCTCTTCCACAACCACCTCTTCATCGTTTTAATCTGAGACAGCAAGATCATCGGGGGGAGATGCCAACTCATCTAATAAATCTTCAACAATCTCTTCGAAAGAGTTGCTCAGAGCGTCTGCCTCAAGGACTGGAAAATTCTCTGCACAGTCTTCATATTTCAACCCTTCTAATTGGGTAGAGAGATATTTCACCTGCTCCATCAGCTTACTCAGGGCGCCATCCTCCTCCCTGGGAACTTCATCACTTTCATAACCTGCCTCGGATGCAGAGGAATGGGGAGGAGAAAGGACTGATTTCTTATCCATGTCATCAGGATCCTCCCCCCAGCTTACATCAGAAACCGCTTTCTCTTGTATAGAGTTGTGATATCCCTCACAACAATTATGACAAATTAACTCAGGGGGATACAACCTCTGACAATAGGTGGTGAAAGCTGCATGGAATCCATTGAGTGAAGAAATGCTAGCAGGGGGTAAAGAATGGTACCATTTACGTGTATCCCCTGCTAACGAGAACATGAACATCTTCAGTAACACATCCTCATGATGTATCTCCCACTGACGCATGAGTTCATGAAACTCACTGAGGTGCCGAGCAGGGTTTTCCTCTTCACACTTCCCAAATATGGGTAAATAATCCCCCCATTCATCCAGATAGGGGACAATATTAGGAAAACCAAGAATAGCAAAAAAATTAAAAGGAGCAAACCTGCGAGCAAGGATTTTTTCCATATCGAACCAGTGGAGTCGCCAATCGATCCTTGAATCATGGAGTCGCGAGGTGAAATATGTGCAACTTCGAATGTGTCTGGTCCTTGTTCACCATCAAAGGTCAGATCTTAACGTTGTCGTTACCCCAGGAAGCTTCTCAGGCTGAAACCTTCTCGAGAAAGCTCCTTAGGGTCGACTTTCAGGTGTGCTAACAGTAGTCACAGCCGAAACAGTGATGTGGAAACAATGGAGTCGCCACATTTGAGTCATCAGGTGCATAGTAGCAATCTTTAATGGCTCTGATGTCTGATGCACCTTCAGAATCAGAGGCTCAATGTCGTTCTGCCCAGGGAAAATCTTCAACTTTGTCCCCGGCAACGGCGCCAGAAATGTTAGCGTCAGAAGTCACTCCTGGATTGCTTGTAGGAGCAGAGCCCGACACCCATCAGTTTAATGTCACGATTTGTTTATAAAAGGATGATCAAATGGAGATAAAGGCTCGAGGAGATATCACCCTAACTCAGGGACTGGGTCTAGCATGTATGGGACAAAGGAGGCCTTGATCTAACTTCAGCCAGTGGGTTGATTAAAAGATGAGCAGGTGGAAGACTTGGTAAGGAAGGTGAACAAACAACTTTGGGCAACAGGCTTTCAGTGGTTTGTAGAAGAAAGACTCTAAATGCAAGATCCTCTTGGTTCAGGGTCTCAAGAAACTGAAAAGGGGACTTGACTAGATCCTCCAATTCCAAGTCACTCAGCGCTGAGAAAAACACAAGGACTAATTAGAACAACGTAACTGCTATAGTGATCCTATCCAACATCATCCTATAATAGCTACAACTCGACTGGACCCTCCAATTCCGAGCTGTTCTAACACAGTATAACAAAGATGTAAAAGAAACTGGCATCCATAAGGCAAGAAGTCTCAGAAATCTATACATAACCAGAGTATCAGTGCTTCGTTAAAGATTTACAACCAGGAGCTCTGCTCAACCATCGATCCATACAAAAATGGTGAAAACGCCTTCATATACTCAAAACAACAACAGCAACAAAATCGATACGTTGCATTAAAAGCTTTGCGTCTGCATGGCTTCTGACAATTTTCACCTGCAATCTTTGAATGATCGTGCAACTTATGGCAGACGCAATCGAACTTCTAATAGTTTCATAGGCGAATTGACGTGCCTTTAATTCGGTGTCGGACTATCCCATTATGGCGGAGGTGATGTATAACCACCACCAACTACCTCAATAACTGCTTCATGAGATTGAGAACGGCCCGGCCAACTCAGCACTTTTGGGACGTGGAAGCCTCCTCGTGCTGCCACCATGAATAAATGAACGGCTTGATGAATATGTGTGGAGGCCAGCGCGCAGGGTGGGGCGCATAACGGGAGTGGTGGCGCCAACCCTATGAGGGTGAGATATGAAGTGCTGAGGTGTGAGAGCGGTTACAGGGGAAGACCCATGGCGGGAAGCACTAAGCGGAGGGGGCAGGTGATGAGATACAATGGGCACACTTTAATGGAGGCTGACGTGGAAAGGAACGGGACACATGGCAGGTGGCGAGTGAATGATGAGATGGGGAAGGGACCACCTGGACTAAAGAGTGGTGATGGACAGATGACACATGGCAACAGGAGAGAGGCGGCTCAGGAGGATGACATAATGGGGGGAAGGGCCCATGTTGGTTAAAATAGAGCAGCTGAGAAGGATGGGATCACACGCGCGCCGTTGATCTGGGTGCTTAGATCCCGGTCGTTGGGAAGCTGTGTGCCCGATTCCGGGACCCCCCCCCCCCCTCTGCTTAAAGGTAGAAAGGCAAGGGGGGTCCGAAATTTCCTTGAGCGCCATTGATCTGGGCGCTCCAATCAGGACCGTTGAAGAGATGCGCCCTCGATTCCAGACCCCCCCCCTCCGCTTAAAGGTAGAAATGCGGGGGGGGTTCCGAAATTCGATGTGCGTCGTTGATCTGGGCGTGCGAAATCCTGTCGTCCAGATCTGCTTGCCGCTTAACAACAGATGAATTTGTGCCCTGAACTTAGGATAAGTGGGTTTTTCACCCATTCCTTTGCATTATAACCCCCCTTACAAGAAATGTCGCTAACACCTCCTAAGTTCTCCAACACTTCGTCCGTGAAAGTTGTAGGGAACGAGTCATGTAGGCATGCATCGTTCAACTTCCTCAAGTCGATGCATATTCTTATCCTACCTTTTTTTTTCTCCTGAGCTACCATCGAGCTTATCCATTCTAATTCCTCCATGGGTTCTATGATTCCAACTTCGAGCATCTCATCGATCTCAACTTTGAATTTCTAATTATATATCGGGTTTAATTTGTATGGTCGTTGTCTAATCGGCCTCGCTTCATCTCTAAGTGGTATTTTCATTTCTTCTAGTTCTCCTGCTATACCCTTCATTTATGTAAATGTTTTGGGAAATAGGTCTTTGTACTCGCACAGTAACTCGGTTATGATTTCTACTATTTGTTCATCCCAGTAGTCTCCAATGCTGGCCATTTTGGGATTCTCAACCGTCCCAATGTTGAATTTCTTCACCTTGATCGGCGCAGTAATTACTTCTAATTCTAGTGGTGGACCTTCCACTTCTCTTTCACCTTCTGCTTCTTCGATCTGAATATCGTACAGATCATCTTCATCTGGTGCTTCTTCCTGCACATGATAGGATGACAACAATTCTTTCACTGTCTGTTTGTTTCACTGGTGTTCTTCTGTTATGAGTTTGACTTCTGGTTCCATGATGAATATTACCCCTCTTATCTTCTTAAGAGTTTCATCTTTGTTGGGGTTCTCATGATCGAATGTGAAAGTGACTGTAAAATTTTGCTATAGTATTGTCCAATTCAAAGTTCCTCTGCGCATCTCCTGATATGTATACTAGTTGGCTGGTATACCCTCTAAAGTGTGTATGAAATGATGAGGCCATTCTTATGGGGATGTCATCTTCCACAACACTATACACTTGTCCAAGTGTTCCGCTGGTGCCCCCTATCCATCATACTTATGCTGCTTGTTTCTTTTATGTTTTGCGTCGAACCTTATGCATAGTAATCGCTTACATTGGTACCAATCCTTGATTGTTTCCCTGTGTGCACCCCACCATCTTGCAGGTGTGGCTTTGAGTGCTATATCGAGTGTTAAGAGTCTCTGATTTTCTATCACTTCAACCTTGTACTATGCCAAGAATAATTCTAGATCATTCAATCCATGAAAACTGGGTGGTTCCCTAATCTCCATGCCTACCCATCTTACTGTGCAGTTGATTCTTGCACACCTTCTTGTGGAAACTTCGTGTAGCCTTTGTTGCGAGTTTTCTAAGCCTGTATCTAAGTCTGTCACGCATGAATTAATGCTCCGCCAACTGAGTACCCCGTATGCAGTTGGGTTCATGTAATCCTCATCGCGCCCAGTTGTTCTATACAGTTGGTTGATTTCTTCTAAGTCTATACAGGTAGGTTCTACAAACCTTTCCCCTTCTTATGGGTCTAATGGCGCGATGACCCTATATTCTCCTGACTTCAATGTCATTTTTCTTGTCTTTAAGTTGATTATGGCCTGGTTATGAAATTCCCAATCCAAGCCAAGTAATGTTGGATATGGTGTTGTGTCATCCAATATTTCAATCACTTCAAAGTATGATTTAGTGTGCACTCCATCTAGGTCTACTGTCACTCCTTTCAGTCTATCGTCACTCCTTTCAGTCTACCTAGTGGCAAGACTCTGTGAATATCCTAATGTAGGCTCTCCCATACATTTCCATGTCTTCTTGGGTAGTACATTGACTTCGGATCCTAGATTTGGTATGATATTTCCCATGTTGAAATCTCTGATGTTGGTATTCATCCTGAACTACCTACTTGTTCTTCTCCTTGCATGTAGGTGATTGACTGTTTTTTGTTCTAGTTTTCCTTATGTCTCTGTGCTACATCTTTATAATATAGTTCGCAATATTTTGACAGCTAATGGATCATTCAAAAATTTTACACATGATTGAAAAAAGCCTTTGATTGTACTTACTTGTCCCATGGGTTGCATTTCGTTGGTATGATCCAATAATGGAGGCATCTCATACTTCGATGCTTCCTTTATTTGTTACATAGTTGAAGTCAATGCAGTGTATTTATTCAAGAATTCTTGTTTGGCTTGCTTAAATGTGTCCTTCTCATTTTGTGTGTCAAACTGTCTCCTTGCTTCAACATTCTTTTTCACCCACTGGTGTTGTACTGGATCTTGTCGAGCTACGTTGTTTCTTGTTTTAGCTCCTTCGCACATAACTATGTTGATGTTCCATCCTTCATCCCTTGCTTCGGTTGAAATCCGTTGAAAATTTTGGTTGTTTTGGTTCCTCTTTCCCTGGATCTTTACTAATAGTGTTAGACATTCTTTTGTATCATGGTCTGATGGGCGACAATACATACAATTTGCTGGAGGAAGTGGACATTCCCTTGCACAATGTCCTGGTTGTTGACAATTATGACATACCACTGGTCCTATTCCTCTTCCAAAGCCTCATATCGCTCGTCCTCCTCCTCTATAGCCATCTCTATCTCCTCTCAACGCATTATACTGAGGCGCCTGATTGTACTATGCGGTTATGTACTGAGGTTTCACTTTGTTGTACTGTTGTTGCGCAATATTATATAATCGCTACACTGTATTGTACTACTGCTGCGCACTGTTGTATGGGTTGGAACTTGGTTAAAATGTAGTATATCTTGCCTAGTCATCATTTCTTCCTACACCCTATATGCATATGATGTCCTCTCTCTCATCAAATCCATAGTTCGACAATATTTTTCGTCGTGGACCACTGACTTGAAAAAGTTTCAATATGAAATCTTTGGGACTGTTTGGTATTTCTGCATCATTTGGAAGTGATACAGATCGTGGCCCATTTTCTTACAGATTTCACACCATAGTCCTCCTATTGGTAATGGATTTGGCATTCCTGCTTCCATATAATGCGTGAATGTTGGACATTCATTCTTGTGGTGTCCTTCAGTCCTGCATGTGGTACACCAAACAAATTCTCATTTGTCCTTGATTTTTTTCTGGTTTAGTTGGAATGTTAAGTTTTTCAAATCCTCCTTCAGTTCTTCGATGGCTGGATATGTCTGTTGATATTGGTTTTCTTCCAGTTGCAGGGTTGCCTGCAGAGCCTCCGCCTGTGTCTAAAACTTATATTGTTGCAATGGGTATTTTAAATGTGGTAGCAGTGAATTGACGAACAGATGCATGTGCTGCATATTGGTCATGAGATATTTCAACGTCCATTCAGTCACTAGAATCTCTGATCAATCTTCCATATAGATTCTCATGGTTTTTGTCTGATTTCTATCATCTCATTCATGTACTGATCTTCTGAAATTGGATTATGGAACTCATTTATCAACAATTTCTTAATGTCCGCAATCATTCTGGTTGTCCTTGGTCGATTTTTTGTAGCTAAACTCATATACCAATCCAATGCGTGATCCCTTAGTATCTTAATCTATGATCTGTTTCACTTCCCAGATATTTTCACATATAAACAAACGTTTTTTCGGATCCTCTTACGATTCTCTTCTGAATTCTGGTAACCTGATGGTGGGATCGTGTCCTTCCATCCTAAATGTTGAACTACTACCTCTGCATGGTGTAGATACTTGACTAGTTCTTCCTGAACTAGATCCTCCAATTGTTGTTCCTTGTGTAGATGTACTTCCTTTTGTCTTTCTTCCCTCGAAATGCGGTTGTCTAAATGGTGGTGTTCTCTTTGGTGTATTATTCGCACATGGGTTTATGGGTTCCACACTGATGTTAATATGGATAGGATTTCTACCTTCGCTTCCCGCTCTTGGACCTCTTGTCTTCCTCTCATATGTTGTGCGTAGAATTTCCTCAATCTTCTCCACAGCCTGGAGATCATCTACCTCTTCTTCATAACTCGCTAAGCCTTGCCTTGCGGCTACGAATCTCTTCTTGGTATTCACCTTGTATTGGTAGGGTACTCTGTTATGCATCTTTCCAGTTGTCACCATGATCTGCTTGATCTGGTCATCGTCCATCATGATTGGGTCCAAGGCTTCCTCCTTCTTTCCTTTATCCAATTCTCCTTCCATTTCTCCTCTTTATGTAAGTTCTTCCCCCCTTCCCTCATGCACACAGGGAAGTTTAGTTGTATGACTTCATTTTCATGACACCTTTGTTATACAACAAGATCTTAATAGAAGTATACAACGATCTAATATACCTTCCTCGAGGTCCACATAGAAACTCTTTCTCCGTTGCACTATACGACTTCAATGTATCTACTGCAAACTTTGTTATAAAACCTGCTACAATATTGTCGAGCCAAAAATCTACTACACGGGTGAATTTGTTGTTCACCTGCTGTAACTGTGCAATCTGAAATGGGGTTCACTCTAAATTTTGGATCCGGTTATTTGTGTGGTTATCCTTCAGCCTTAATATCAACTCCTACAATAAGTGTGGAAAATCACAGAAAAAGACTTCATGCAAATCAGTAAACATGTATTTCTCAATATGTTTGCATGGTGTTACTCTAGGGGTTCTGTTATCTTTCTGTGCAAAATCCATCTCCTTTGTCTTCAACCAGCTTTTGATCTTTGATTTTTTGGGATTCCACGGTCTCAACATCCCCTTCTAGCGGCTCATTCTTTTCTCCCTCTTCTTGTTCGCTTTATTATTCTCTCGATCCGCCTCTCGCAAATCTTATGTATCTTTTAATAGATCTTCAATAGATCCCTTCTACTCAATCCTCTACTGTTCCAACCAATGGAAATGGAACCATTTGTTGGTTATTTATTCATTTATATGAGTTTATATTTTTATCTTGAATGACCCAGGGTTCATGTATGTTTGGGTTCCAACAAAGCCTCTAAAACTATCAGCCCTCCTAGTAAACCAGAAGGTAATGCAACGCATGTATTGCATCGCACAGTCTCACCCAAGATAGTCTTAATGGGTGGTTGCAATACTCATGCGTTTGCGGCCCAAGATTGAGTGGAGATCTGTGAAATGTACACTGAGAGTTCTAGTTTCACTTATTACACACTAAACTTCCATTTACGATTATGCATGGAATATAATCAACTCATTAGGTTAATACATCAACAACTATTGAAACAATACATAAACACATGCGTTCAATCCCATAACACAGGTTTTACCGTGGTTCACCCCCTCCTAGGCTACGTCCACAAAGATCTGGCTTCTCAGCTCTTTTATTATAGCATTTCTCAAAACTACAGTGCCACGCACTTTATAACTCTTCTCAATCTGGTTGAGATCTATTATGAGGTGGACTAGATCACACCAGGGTCCTTAGCTTGCGATCTAACCCTCAAGATCTACCCTCCTTACTCTGATCCAGCTCAACATCTTACAAAATTAGGCCGTATAGCAAAATATTACAACTAACTATCAAGACAAAACTCCTCTAGTCTTTCCTTCCCCACTAGCTCTATTCATCCTTTAATTCTACTTATCACCCTCTAACTCTACTTAACGTCTTTCTATGATACATAGGTATCTATATTTATACATTTATGGCTCACCAATGATTACAATGTATTGCAAAAACCCTATCCCTAACTTCGTTAGGTATTCCATGCATGTGTGCGTGCTTCTCTTTCTTCCAGTTGTCGCTTCCCTCGTGCGTGCCTTCTTTCCCGAAATAGTCTTTCTTTCCAATTTGGCCTGCTTCCAACATGTGGTAAGTGAATAAAGAATTCATATGTTGACACAAAGAGTCAAGACACTGGATTAGGCTCACATAATGAGAGAGCTTACTTCAAAAAAGACTAAAAAATGACTAAGAAAGCAAGGAAATCCTAAGGTAAAAATGGTTACACTCAAGTGTAGAATTTCTTCAAGTATAACCCATTGACCGGGTCCTTGAAGGTGGCGCCTCCGAGGTGACCTAAGATGTAGGTGCCCTTAGTAAGGAAATGATGGATGACATAGGGTCCCCTCCATAGGGATTCAAATTTGTTGTGGTCAAGAGTATCCTGGACAATATCATAGGCCAAGACAAGGTCACCTTCAGTAAATGACTGAAGGTTAACTTGGTGGTCAAAGGTGGCTTTGGTCTGCTTTTTGGATGCTTCATTGTTCTGTAAGGATGCCCATTGATTTTCATCGAGGGGCGGTGTAAATGGAAAGAGCTCGATTGTCATGTGCAATGTGGGGATTTCACATTTAATGGGGAGGATGGATTCGATGTCATGGACTAAGTGGAAGGGAGTGAAACCCATGGTTGTTTTGATAGATTTTCGATATGCCCACAAAGAAAGAAAAAACATATGGTTCCAATTGGTTTTGTGTTTGTCAAATGTGCATTGGAGCATAGTTTTAAGAACTTTATTGACAGCCTCGACTTTCCCATTGGATTGTGGGTAATAGGGTGAGGCGAACTCATGGGTGAATCCTAATTTGGACAATAGTTCCATGAAGGATTCGTTCTAGAAGTGCTTTCCATGGTCGAAGACAAGTTGTAGGGGGACACCAAAGCGAGAGGTGACATGGTTGAAGAAGAAACCTGTCGAGGTGTCGACCATATTGTTTAATGTGGTAATTTCTTCAGTCCATTTGGTGAAGTAGATAATGGAAACTACAATGTACTTCTGTCCATGTTATAAACCTAAATTGCACCGTACATGCTTACCTAGAATCAGGCCAACTCATATCCATTCCTTGCCAAAGCCATGCTGAGAAACCTCTTTGAAAATCATTTCGAGTTAAGTCAAACGCGCCCTAACTCACTACTGCACGCATTGGAACACTGGCAGGCCTACTACTGCACGAGTTGGAACACTGGCAGGCCTACTACAGCCCGCGTTTACCTAACAAAGCACAAAAACAGGAAAGTTGCCGATGGGACAAAAAGCTATGGGTCAGTTAACTGAAACTCCCAGCCATGCATGGCCGAGAGTTCGTCCAAAACCCTAGCTCCTTCTAGCCTATAAAAGAAGGGGTAGGGGTACTATTTGAAGGAGGAAAATCATAGCAAAGAAACTCTGCCCAATTGCCGAATCCATTTGTCCTGACCCTTTAGCCTTTCCTCAAGCTTAAGGAGAATTAAAGCAAAGCAGGTGGAGGACAAAGAAGAGGAGGAGCCCAGGATCAAGATCAAGGAACGCTGGCTGGTCTCTATCATTATTGTAAGTTGATTCATCTTGAGATTAATAAAAGAATAATTTTCTCGTCCCAATGCACGAGTTATATGTGTTATTTGATTTATGCTTAATCTCTAACCCTCAAGTAGAAAAATAGCATGCATGCATAGTGTTTTGTCTTGATTGTAGGATTGTCTTTAGAAGGAGCAGAGTAAACCAGTAGACAAAAGTGCAACGAAGGATCTACACCAAACATCAGTAAAAAGGTTATTAGGTCTTTTCCATGCTTGTATGTGAAAAAGGGTTTTGAGTTTTGGGGTGATAGGTTAACAGTGATTTCTTTAGGGTCATGATCTGCATGGAAGTCTAGCCCTAGCTTGCTAGTCCATAGGGTATTATTTCCCAACAACAGAATTGGCGACTCCACTGGGGATTTACTCTTTAGGGTTTTCCGGATTTTGTTAAAGGTTTTTGGGTAGTTCAAAGAATTAGATTTTTTGTTTCTTTGTTTGTTTGTTTTCTGTTAGGTCAGAGCTAGCAGGGAACCTGGTTCTTAATACCAGTTTTTCCTTGACTGTTGCTTGACATTTATTATCGGGACACATAGAGGTACACGCGGCCTGCAGAAGGCCTGCACGCGTGTAACCCGTGCCCTAACCTTCTATAACCCACGTTTGAACGCTTGCTGTAGAGGTTTCAGTAGCGTGTAGGACTCAAAGAGCTTAAGAGGCAGTCTCCTCTTCCCTGTCAGAATTTTACATTCTCAGGGGGCTTTCTGGATCCTGTCTGGGTCTTGCTGGTTCACTGTCTTGTCTCAGATTGTTTTATTGCGTTTGTTTTCTTTTTGCAATTATTTCTTTCTTTTCTGTTGAATAAGAAGCATCCAAGACTTTAAGAGACCCTGGTTGTCAATACCAGAGGCCTTTTCTAGGTCAGGGCTGCCTGGTTTTGGTTTTGTTTTGGATTTTATACATACACGCGGCCTGTGCAAGTTCAGCCCGCGGGTACCCGTGTTCTGTTATAGCTCAGCACGCGTTTGCACGCGTGCTGCTTCAGTGACAGTCGCGGGCTTGACTGGTTGCTTTTCATCCTGGGTGGGGAAGTCATCCCCTTTTGTGGTGAGAAGTGTTCCTCTCAGGGGTTTGAATCTAGGGCTGCACAGTCAGTAGGTTAGGGCCTCTTACCCTTACCCTGTTTTTCTCTTAGTTGATTGTTGATAGAAAAGTTAACGAAAAAAAAAAAAAGATTTTGTTTTATGGTTTTTAGACATGCGTAAGAGTCAGTGCTTTCTTGATTGTCATTGTGCGTCTTTTCTCTGGTTCTTTGTGATTTACGCTTTAAGCCATAATTTTATTTTATTTTCTTGTTTTTTTGCTTATCGGCATTTTCCCTTTGTTGCTTCATTTAGCACTGAAATAAATTTTTTTTATCTCTTTTTCATTTGCTTCTTTGTTTGAAAATTGTGTTGCTGCATTAGTAGCTAGGAAGAAGTCTTTTTTCATAAGTTTTTGCAGTACATTTAGAGCATAAGTAGCTCGCAGATTGAGCGAAATTGCTTTATGTTTGCTGCATGAAATCTTAGAAAAAGTTGAAAAGAAAAATGAATCTTTCTTGTTGAAAAGTTGTTGGTTTTTGCATTTTTCGTAAAAGTTTTTGTTTCCAAGCATTTCTTATTCGTTTTGCTTTGAGTATTTACACACCATCAGTTTCACCTTCATACCTTAAGACGTAAAAAAAGCCCATTAAAAACAACGCTAATTTAAAATCTATTAGACTCTTTTGTTTGTAGGGTTCATACACTAGCTCAGGACTAGGGCCTTGGAATAGGTTGGAGAGTAAATTCTCCAAGGCAACTCAAACCAAACATTGGAGTCTGTCATAGGGAGTGTAGAAGTCCAGTTACGTGAAAGTTATCCGGGACCTCCCTCTAACACAGGGGATAAACACGAGGTCACGTAAGGAAAGCTAGCGGAGATAACCCCTCCAAAGTCGGACTGAGCGTAGTGGAGAACACATATCGAGGATTTGTTAATGGATTCCGTCGTTTGCATTTTCCATGGGGCTTCGTGGGTCTCGAATCCATTCAAGGTCCTTAGTTGTCTTTCGAACCATTTTCTCTCGATACCCTTGACAGGTTTCGGGCTTGATACCCTGCTCATTGTGGTCTACCCAACTATCAACTGTACCCGCCTGGTGACTGTTCGCGTGTTGGCAAACTAGTTGCCAATCTTTTCTAGGGATATACACAGGTGACTGCGGGGGTATACCATGGTACCTAGGACAGACATCGGGCCACGCTTTGCAGAGTATACCCGGAGGGTGCTTCCGTATTCGAGTTGCACTTGCACCGGTAAGTTGCTCTAATGTTGGTTGTTGTAATTGTTCTTCAAAATAGTTAGTGATTGCTTGTCTTATCTCATAGGGGTTTTATTTTTAGGGTGTGTTACTGTTTGCGCATGTAGAATACCTTAGCGTGTCGTGGATCTTCTCACATAGTGGAGGATTCGGAGCTCCGTTGGTCATGAAGGCCTTTGGGCCTGCCTTCGGTTATACTGGAGCCACCCCCGCCACCATTGAGGCGCAAGCTAGACCAACAAGGGTCTTTCGAAGCAATCAGATTTCCAACCATTGAGCCCGAACAACTCCCAGAGGAATCAACCACCAATATTGGCTTGGTTGAAACCCCAACCACTGATACTTGGCCATCGGTCAGCGTACCAATTCTATTTTATGAACGCCTGTCAGTGCCTCACATAGCTATGGTAACAGATGCTATTACTTCCTCTGGGAATTCTCCGATTCCCACTACCGTTGCTACCTCAAGAGAAGCATCTCCTAACTTGTCGTCGTCGGTCCGAGCCACTACTATCTCGGTCGCAACTACATCGCACAGTGGACCGATCCCATCTATCGTGGTGGCCACACCTCCCTTCATACCTAGTGCGACAGGCCCTCCGTTCTCATACGGTATGCCTAGTTCGGGTACCAGTCCTGCACTCACTTACTCCACTTTACAGACTTTGGGTCTGGGGGCAGGGAGCTCTAACGCTCCTCTGCAAGGTCAAATTGGGGGCATTCATGTCCCTTTCAATGCTTTTCCTTACGCTGGAGGTCATATCTCTCCTTCATCCCCTTCGCTTGGTGGTCTGCATCAGCAGTCCGCCGGGCAGCCTGCACACACGAGTTCATTTGGAGCTGGGAGTCAAGGAACACCTGCGCAAACTCTGCCTGTAGGTTCGTCACCATTTGTTTGGAACAGGACGTTTGGTAATAACACTTTCGCATCCACTGCTTTCCCATCTGGGGGCACCCCCATTTTTGGATAGTCTACTCCGGCGTAGGGTACTATTCCTGCACCGGGGGCACATATACTAGGACCTTGGAACTCAGAACAAGGATCCGTTCCTTCCTCTGGAATGTCGTTCTGGGGTAATTCTTTCCACAGTCAATGTAACCCCAGACAGACTTCTATGCCTCTCCCATTAGGACCGGCATGGGGTAATCCTTCCCAAAGTCCGTCAAACACAATAAATGCCCAACATCCTATGTCCTTCATGGGGAATCAGCCAATGATGTCTCCACAGATGAAAAATCCATACGCTGGTCAGGGCCATGGTTTCTACCAAAATCCGGGACAGCAGCCAAAATTTTCCTGGCAACCTGGTGCCAGTCAAACTCCAGGACCCTTTTTCCCAGGCTATCAGCAGCAACCTAAACTACCATTCTTGGCGACGTTACACTTCCCAGATTTGACACGGTTGTTAAATGATCCTATCTGTCACGATCCGTGTTGGCCTCCTATGCCAATGAAGTTGCCTTTGGACATCCCAAAGTTCGAGGCCAAGCCTAACGAAGATCCAGGTGATCACGTGACTACTTTCCACCTTTGGTGTTCATCTAACTCATTGAAAGATGACTCCGTCCAGTTGCGATTATTTCAACACACTCTTATTGGGAGTGCCGCGAAATGGTACATAGAGCTTGATCGTTCACGATATTCTTCTTTTGGCGAACTGGCGATGGCCTTCCTTAACCATTTTCAGTTACCTGTGAGATACAATGCCGACACAGAGTTTCTAGCCAATTTCGAACAGACGACAGCAGACCATATCTCTGATCATATCCAAGAATGGAGACACCGAAAGAGTCTAATCAAAGTACCAATTCCACCATCATTCCTGCTAGAGTGGTTCCTTAAGTCTTTAGTACCCCAATTATCCAAAGACATCGCAAATTCTGGGGTTTTCTCTGAAGAAGATGCCATCATGAGGGCTCAACAGTTTGATCTTATCTATTTTCAGTCTGGTTTATTATACAACATCCTGCCGGATGCTCCATGATCAATACTAGATAAAACTAGATAGAGAGCTAGACCACATGCCGATGGTATTGTTGGTTCAGCCCAAACCAAGCCCGCTGAACAATTGACAAAACAATTGCAACAGTTATCTATCCAACACTCAGCGGCCAGCCAGACTACTGCTTTGGTTGCTCCTCCTACCCAAACGTCGGAAGTACACTCCGTGCAGACGACTAACCCAAAGGCCAACCAGCAATCTGAAGGGAAAAAACAACAACGAAAGAAGGGTAAGGGGGAGAAGAAACCCACTGATAATGCTGGTGAGGGCACCACGGAAAAACAGAAGGCAAGGTATCCGTGCAACTTGTGTGCGGAAGACCACCCAACCCATCTGTGTCCTCGACTTGCAGAGGCCCAAAAGTTTGTCACACAGCAACAACAAGCCGTGTTGACTAATCCCTTTCATCATGGGGAAAATTTAACTCAAGCCTCTACAAGTGCCGAAGGGGGCAGCCAGGAAACCTGCCCTCCTCCAAATAATTCCTCATCTGCAAACGTATACATGGTTAGGGGTGATTCCTTAATAACGACTAGAGCGCACGACTATAGTAAACCAAGCGCCTCTGAGAAGGGTAAAGAAGCCAAAATCCCATCTCTTCCTCTATAGATCGAGAAGACGTTGGGAGAAATGATGACACGCATTCCAAAGGGTGCGTTTAAGAAAGCTTCTCATAATCCAAACGCAAGGGCCACCTAGAATTACTCTGTGGTGGAAGATTTATCCCAAACCCCTTGTGCTATGCCCACTTTGGAGGTCCTCCAAAGTTGCCTGGCTCAGAGGAAAGCCTTGTTGACTACTTTAGGATCTACTGAGACTTGTAACCCGAGTACCATCATGTTAGATACGATTGACTTGAAACCTCGTCTGCCTTACCACGTCACGTTTCAGATAGTAGTGGCTCATCCCACGAAAAATTTTACACGGAATATTTTCTGCACAGTGGTTGATGAGGGCGCTTCGACTTGCGTTATGTCATTAGCATGCTGGAAAGCCATTGGTCAGACCGAGTTGTCTCCATCACCTACTCTCCTTACTGCGTTCGACAGTCGTTCATTCCAACCACATGGCATCATTCCTTCTTTCCCTGTGCAGTTAGGACGGAAGACCGTGTGCGTTGAAGTAGAGGTAGTCGATGCCCCCCTCGACTACAATCTCTTGTTAGGTCATATTTGGACTTATGCTATGCAAGTTTTGGTCGCTACAGTTTTTTGAGTCTTATTATTTCCACACGAAGGCCAGATAGTGACCATTGATCAATTGTCCTTCTCTAGACCTGACCCAGCTTTGGGGGCATCCACGGTTCCCATGATAGATAATCCTCAAGCTGGTGTTGTTAACGTAGGATTTGGTTTGTGCCCATCTTTGATGGGTACTTTCGATTACCCACCTCCTCATGGCGATGTCAAGTTTATATCGACTCACCACAAGGCTGAGATTTTTCACGTTTCGTCGTTCCGCACGACTTACTTTGAGGAACCGTGGATTCTTCCTTCCCCATCAGCCACGATGGATGAGACAGGGCACTTCGGCATGTCCATGCGCTTGTCGTTCGTTGAAGTAGCATACTCTTTAGTCCAGCAAGCTTTAGCTACTCCTGATCCGACTCCCGCACAAGAGTTGGATCCACCTCTAGAGCCTATCTAGGCTCAAGGTTCTCTCACCAATACCGATTTGTTAGACTTAGTCTTGCCTTCTGACAAAGCTGTAATCGAAGCAATGAATAGTCCGGACAAACCTTGTGAAGATCTTCATCACAGATCATATTTCCTCCCAGAGTTAAGCCGAATCGAGGCAGGAGAATTCACTATCACCATGATGGGAGATCAGCCATGTCCCATTAACCTCTTAGCTACACAAGAAATTTATGCTGAGGGCAATATGATGAATATCGCTGAAACTCTACCTAGCAACATCTCCCGAAACCCTGGCGTCGTGGAGAATGTCTTCGTCGGAGCGGATTGCTCCCCCGAAGAGATTCAGATTTACATGGATCTTTTCAAAGAATTCCACGACATTTTTGCCTGGTCTTATGAGGAAATGCCAGGCATCGATCCAAAAATAGTTGAACATGAGATCACAACGTATCCTGATGCTAAGCTTGTTCGACAAAAACTTCGTCCAGTTAATCCTAGGAAAGCAGCAGCCATTAAGACTGAGGTTGAGAAATTGCTTAAGGCAGGGTTCATATACCCTATTCATTTGACTCAATGGGTTTCAAACCCTGTGCTAGTCGATAAGAAACAAGGCACGATTCGTGTATGTACCGATTTCTGTGATTTGAGCAAGGCATGTCCAAAAGATAATTATCCAACCCCATTCATCGACCAGATCATTGATGAATGCACCAGTTGTGAATCCTTTTCGTTCATGGATGGTTTTTCGGGCTATAATGAAATCCAAATCAAGCCTGAGGACCAACACAAAACGACATTCATTTGTCCATGGGGTACATTCACCTATCGTAAGATGCCTTTTGGCCTCAAGAATGCTGGAGCCACTTTCCAATGAGCCATGTCTTTTGCGTTTCACGACCTCAAACATATAGTCGAGGCCTATCTAGATGATTTAGCATCATGCTCTCGCAAGCGAAAGGATCATCCTACACACCTCAGACTAATCTTCGAATGCTGTCGCTACTTCAGGATTCGCTTGAATCCCAACAAGTGCATCTTTTGCGTCACGTCAGGATGTTTGTTAGGTTTCATCATGTCAACCACAGGGATCATGGTGGATCCTCTTAAGGTGGAGGCAATAATCCAGTTTTCCCCCCCACGCACAATCTTACAACTTCAAAGTCTTCAAGGCAAGGCGAACTTCTTACGACGCTTCATCGCCAACTATGCCGAAATCACTAAGGGATTTATGCGTTTACTGAAGAAAGATGTTCCCTTTTTCTGGGACAAATCCACTCAACACTCTTTCGATGCATTAAAACACGCTCTCACTACCGCACCTCTGCTACGGCCACCTAATTATAACAAAGACTTCTTATTATATCTGGCTGCCGCAGAGTCAACCATAGGCATGGTTTTAGTTTAGGAAGATGATTCGTTTTCAGAATACGTGATCTATTACCTGAGCCGAGGCCTCATAGGACCAGAACTTAATTATTCCCATCTCGAAAAACTTGCATTGGCAGCAGTTCATGCTGTTCAACGGTTCTGTCACTATGTTATGTTTTGTAAGACCACCGTCGTTACCATCGTGAGTCCATTCCAGTACATGTTGACACGACACTTTATCAGTGGAAAAATCAGTAGATGGATGGTAATCCTTCAAGAATTTGACTTAGACTTTGTTTCAGCCAAGTCCAAAAAGTCATTGGTCTTCGTAGAACTTATCTCGGAACTTCCGGTTGAGTTAGGTGACGTTATGCCTGAGGAATCGCCTATCTGGGGGGATATGTTTTTGATTGAATCATCAGACCCCTGGTACGGAGATATACTGATCTATCTCCAGACTTTGAAGTGCCCCACCTCTGCTTCTCATGATGAGCATCGGTGGATACGCCATCAGGCTAAGAATTATCTCAGACTCGATGATACATTGTATCGGAGAGGTGTAGATTGCATTTTGCGTCGATGTCTCACTAATGAGGAGGCCGTCATAGTGCTCAACGATTGTCATACAGGAGCTTGTGGTGGTCACTTATCTGGGTTGGCAACAGCCCAAAAGATCTTACGAGCAGGTTACTTCTGGCCCACACTTATGAAAGATTGTATCGAGTCAGTCAAGAAATGCCATCCGTGCCAAATCTTCTCACGGAAGATGAGGGCACATCCAACTCCTATGTTTCCTGTCATCACAGTTGGTCCCTTCACTAAGTGGGGGATTGATTACACTACATGCAACCCCCCGTCATCAAGGGGGCACCGCTATATCATTGTAGTTGTCGACTACTTCACTAAGTGGGTCGAAGCTATGCCAACGTTTAAGGATGATGGAGAGACTGCAACTCTCTTCTTATTTAACTAGATTATAGCATGGTTCGACGTCCCAAGAGAGATTTTCACTGACCATGGCAGTCACTTTCAGAATCAAATGATGACCGAGTTAACGTCAAATCTTGGCTTACAGCAAGAACATTCATCACCTCACTATCCCCAAGCCAATGGGCAGGTGGAAGCTGTAAACAAAACCCTTAAAACTATTCTATAGCGAACTATCAACTCAGCCAAGTCAAATTGGCATTTGATGTTATACTCGGCATTATGGGCTTACCGAACCTCAATTAAGACTGCAACCGGTTTCTCACCTTTCCAGCTCGTTTACGGGTTGGAGGCAGTCTTGCCCATCGAATGTCAAATTCCATCTCTGAAATTGGCAGTACAGTTATTGCCAGACACTTCTCCACTTGAAGAGTGGTTAGTACACCTTGAGCATCTAGATGAGCAGCATCACGATGCGGCCCTAGCCAATGAGGCTCATAAACATAAGGTCAAGTGTCAATATGATAGGTCCGTTCGTCCTCGGATTTTTTCTGAGGGCGACCTTGTCCTAGTCTACGACCAAGATAAGGACCCCCTGGGGGCAGGAAAGTTTAAACCCATGTGGTTCGGACTCTTCATTATTAAGGAGGTGTTAAAAAAGGGTGCTTATCATTTGGTCGATTTTGAAGGGAATTCTTTGGCGGAGCCTAGAAATGGGCTTTACCTCAAGAAGTATTACTCATAGGGTCACTGTGGGTAACTTTTTGTAACATATGTATAGTCTTTGTACTATTACCTTTTTACATTTCTTTTAAAACGTGTTATGGACGTGTCATTGATGTTATCTTTTCTTCAATATGGCAGATGTCAAGTGAATCTGAGGTGTTCGTTGGGTATGTGGACGGTGCTAGTAGACACACGCGGAGGCTTGCCTCTGTAGCTTGGGTAATTTTTACACCACAGGGTCAGTTGTTGTCTTCCGGAGGGATATGCTTAGGTGACACCACAAATAATGTTGTTGAGTATAGTGCAGCTATTGAGTTGCTTCGTGACGCTCTGTCATTGGGTATCTCTCGTCTTCGGGTCTATCTAGACGCTCAACTGGTTGTGTCGCATCTAAACAAAATATACCGGGTTCATGACCCAACTTTACACCGACGATTCCTTAGGGTACGTCTCTTGGAACGAAACTTTGATTATATCACATATTTCCATGTTCCTAGGAGTCTAAATCAAATCACAGATACTCTAGCTAATCACATTTTAGATTGGCATCTTGCCCACACATAAGAAGATCATGAACATACACATGTAAATACATTTTTGCACACATAATCCATAAGACACAAAAAAGAGATAAAAACCATATATAAACATTATAAAATCCTCAGAGTACATAGATGGGCGCAAGCGCCTCAAAAAGTGGGAACCATAACGAGTCACTGGGGCTTATGCCCTCAAAAAATATATATACATATCAATTCTCGTGGCACATAAAAGTTTGAAGTCTGTTCAGGGCCTATGGGCCCTGTTATAATCATGTACAGCCTAGCCTAAACGCCTAAACAATCGGACCCATGTCCGAGGTACCCCCACAATATAAGTCTGCAAGGAGGGCGGCAAGTCCTCTATCTCTGCCATGGGAACTGTGCGAGTGAGCGAAGTAAAGTTCCGCTCAATCCGTCTCAGGACTCTCTCGGCCTCTCCTGCTAGGAGGTTCCTGGCTACTGCTACTCCTCCAGTGGTGGCAGCTGCGGCTTCAGGCCGTGGGCGACGCTTGTT
Source organism: Picea glauca (assembly GCA_000966675.3). Classification (NCBI taxonomy): domain Eukaryota; kingdom Viridiplantae; phylum Streptophyta; class Pinopsida; order Pinales; family Pinaceae; genus Picea; species Picea glauca. The sequence continues at coordinate 93,859 of JZKD02S1751411.1, forward strand.
CCATGCATAATCGGCAGGTCGCACGGGTCCCACATCTGCATGCAATACACGTTCACCCATCAAAAACTCTGGTATACAAAAACATGATATATATATCAAAAAAGACATAAAAATTACATATGCAAACAAAAAAAAACTAGATAGGTGGAGACTTACCCATCTCCCCTCGCTCCTCACCAGGAGGCACTGGTATCGCTGGATCTCTGGAGAAGTCGATCCCCACATATGGGTAGTCCTCAATAGCTGGGATCTGCCATGACAGCCAAGCAAAAAATTCGTCGTTGAAGGCCTCTATGGTCCTTCCACCACCCTGTCACGACAACAACACTTCCCATATGCATACTGCGGGGAAAGTAGCCAGATGTCCTCATACCATCAGCCGAGGACTAAAACATGGAACTCTCTCAAATAAAAATGAACACAGGATGGTCCCAAACCCGAAGTTCCCGTGTGTCCGCTGTCTGCAAGCTGTCAACTGACCTGTCATGCTTGCTAGTAGTGTGGTACTCTAATCAAAAATTTGTGCATTCATGCACTGGATTGCATAGTTCATCTGTGCGCGCGAACCCTGATGCACAGTGGCAGAGCCGATAATCCTCCCAATGAGCGATAAGATAGTTTGAAGGGAGAGGCTGGTAATGCTACTAACGGGCACCGAGGAAGATCTCTGATCGATCCCAGCCTCACAATACTCCTCTATAAGCTCTGAGACTTTTCTCGGCCCCACAGGAAAAGTATGAAAGTTGATTGGGTGCCCTCTCCTCGAGAGGCCAGTCAAAAAGTAAATGCCCTCGGTGAAGGGCACCAAGGATTTTCCCTCTAGCATGAAGGCCTCTGCATCAGGGTGCCAGTAATCAACCAAGGCGTTCAGTAGCCTTGGTTGCGTGCGCATAAACGGACACAAAAAGAATTTTACCAAACCGCACTGCGTCAGCACGGCCATAACGTTCGGATCTGCAGCCACTAACTCATTGGCGGCCTCATGCTCCCTTTCCCTCCACTGAATATACATCCTGCCAACATCACCAAAGAAAAGGAGGGTCAATACCTTTTTAAATTCATGATTTTTAACTACGCGGGGGGTACCCATGGCCTGTCGAGGCGACAGTCGTGGGTACCCGCGTGTAGGCTTGGATCTGCGTGCGGGTACCCGCGGGCTGTCCCTGGACGAGCCACGTTTTTCTAGGGTCAACCTTTTTAAGGTCGACGCCCAACCCCAAAACACACCTAAATGCTACAAAAGAAGTATTGAATAACAAGACAAGGGAGTTTGTACTTACTTGGTCCAAGCAGAAGTCCGTTTCGTCCACTGTAGCTCCCGGAATCACGATCTTTGGCAAAGGGGGTCTTTTGGCTCCAGAGTCAATTTCCAAATCAGCAATGGCGATAATGAGCTGTCGGCTTCTATTTATAGACTTTTTGGCCTCTTT
>JZKD02S1751411.1:97909-112691 GCA_000966675.3 Picea glauca
AAAGCAGTTGGAGGACAAAGAAGAGGAGGAGCCCAGGATCAGGATCGAGGAACGGTGGCCGGTCTCTATCATTATTGTAAGTTGATTCATCTTGAGATTAATAAAATAATACTTTTCCTATCCCAATGCACGAGTTATATATGTGTTATTTTATTTATGCTTAATCTCTAACCCTCAAGTAGAAAAATAGCATGCATGCGTAGTGTTTTGTCTTGATTGCAGGATTGTCTTTGGAAGGAGCAGTGTAAGCCAGCGGACAAAAGCGCAATGGAGGATCTACACCAAACATCAGTAAAAAGGTTAGTAGGTCTTTTCCATGCTTGTATGTGAAAAAGGGTTTTGAGTTTTGGGGTGATAGGTTAACAGTGATTTCTTTAGGGTCATGATCTGCATGCAAGTCTATCCCTAGCTTGCTAGTCTGTAGGGTATTATTTCCGAACAACAGTCCATTGTTGGATGAAGGATTGCATGTCATGAAATCGATGTCCCATTTGTAGAAGGGGTCGATAGTGGTTATGGGGTGCAAGAGGGAAGGTGGTTCCCGAGCCTTCTATGCATATAGCTGACATTTTTCACACCGTTTAACTGTGTGTATGCAATAATGAAACAATGTGGGAAAAAAGTAACCCACCAGAATTAATTTTAACCCGCAGTGGACATGCCGGATAAGTGACCATTGTATGCCCCATTGTGGAAATCATTCAAAACTGTTTCGGCCTCTTCCAGGGTGAGGTAGAGTTGAAGAAGTGTGTCGATGCCTCTATGGTATAAAATGTATCCTATGAGGAGGTATCGGGCAACTTGGTGTCAGATGTGATGGGGATCGTCCTAGGATAAGTGTGGACTGAATTTTTGAGTGCAGAGATAGACCAACATATCTTTGTACCATGGGTCTGTTGATGATATGAGAAATAAATGCTCATCCAGGAAATTCTCATTGACTAGGGGGTATGTAGAGTCGGATGGCAAGTATACTAGGAGTTCGGCGGGAATAAGGGATTTCTTTCTCTTTGGGGTGGTAAAATATAGGTCATACTCTTGGAGAATGATGATCCAACGAGAAAATTTTCAATTGATCTGGAGGTGACTCAAGAGGTAAAGCATGGGGTTGGAATTGACGACTTCTTTTGTGGTATGAAGTAAGATATAATGGCATATATTTTGAACTAAAAGAACAAATGTGAGGGCTAACTTCTCTTCGTGATTGTACTTGAGAGGTGGCCCAAAGAGGTTCTTTCTAATGTAGTATATAAAATGTTCGCATTGGTTGTTGTCGATCCAAACGAGTACTCCAGAAACCGAAACATTGGAGGATGATAGGTAGAGTATTTAATCCATATAATAGTCGAGGGGACTGATCAAGGAGGCTTTGCTAATTTCCTCCTTTAGTGAATCAAAGGTGGCCTGGGCATGATGATCCCAATGAAACGGGATGCCACAATAGAGTAAGCATAGGAATCTGTGGGCGTGAATGGCATATTCAAGGAAGAAACACCGTAAGAAGTTTGCTTTTCCTTGGAGGCTTTGCAACTAGGGAAAGTTTCGGGGAGGGGGTATGTCATTTATTTCCTAAACTTTAAGGGGGTCTATGGAGATTCTCTATTGGGATACTATGAATCCCAACAGGCAGCTTGCAGTGACGTAAAAGACATATTTAAGTGGGTTGAGTCGGATGTTGTACTTTTGGTAGCATTCAAAGATGATTCATAGATCCTCTATATGTTGGGACGTTTCTTGGATCGAGTGGTGAAGTCATGCAAGTAGGTAAGGATGATGTGACCGAGATCGTGGAAGGCATATGTCATTGCATGTTAGAAAGTGGCCCTATCATTTTTTAGTCCAAATGGAATAACTTTATAGGAAAAGGTGCCCCATGGGGTTGTGAATGCATTTTTTTATTTGTCCGCCTGTCGGATTTGGATCTGGTTATATCAAGAAAAGTTGTCCATGAGGGAGAGGACTTCATGGTTAACACATGCATCTATGACTTGATCGATGAAGGGAGTAGGGAGGTTGTCTTTGGGGCAATCTTGGTTAAGGTCACGGAAGTCTGTACAAACGTGAATGGTGCCATGTTTTTTATTGACTGGAACAAGGTTCGAAACCCAGGATGTATATGCAATGGGGTATATGAAGCCAATTGTATGAAGTTTTTCAATCTCAAATTTGATCACCATGGATTTGGACGGGTGGAGAGGGCGTTTCTTTTGGCGAACATGGGCAACATCTGGCCAAGTGTCAATGTGATGTTTTACAATTGTTGGGTCTAAGCCGAGCATTTCAATGTATGACCAGGAAAACACATCTTGATATTCCTGGAATAAGGATTTGTATGCTATGATTTCATCTGGGGAGCATGCGGTCCCGGGGGTGACTTCTTCCACGACATTGGGTTTGAACGAAATGTTAATTTTGATGGTGGGTGAGATATTGGCCATGTTACCTTCTTCAAACATGTCAGGGGAGGGTATTGGATTCTTGAACCAGTCTACATGGACAGAAAGGATAAAATATTTCACTTCGATGATACAAACAAGGGTGACTGTCGGTGGATGAAAGACATTGTCTACCAGAAAAAGGGATTGATGGTGAAAATCATCTTGAGGATAATCGAGTGCGCATAGGACTTCTAAAATTTCTTCATTGGATAAAAAATTTATAGAGTACATGGAGTCTATAACTGTTGGGAGTGGGGTGTCAATATTCGTTGGTGAAGGTTGGATATCATCATTCATCCCAGAGGTAGATGTACCTACTGGAGATGAATAAGAACTGGAAGTAGACTTCATGAACCAAATATCCATATCGGAACTGGATGTATTGTGGGATGGAAGAGGGGGAATCTCATAAATCGATGTTACAGGGGAGTTGGGGGGTTTGGGGGGAAGTCCTCGTGTCATGGGGGAATGAATAGAGGGGTCAATGGACAAGAGTTGGTCTTTCTCTAACTGCTTGGATGATGATTGTTCACGGTTGGGTTCACCAGGGATGGTACACTTGGTGGAATGGGGGGGATGGAGGCCCTCCAACATTGACGTCTCTCAATGATGAGTGGACAACAATGTGTGTAATGCTCCATCTGGTGACATCGTGTGCAAGGGTGTCGTATGCACTCATTTAATGACATAAAGATATAGAGAATTTCGGTAACTAGTTGTACCAAGGAGATGGGTTGGGATGATTTGGGTAATGTGGTCTGGTGCACTACTGCGTGAGTGTCTCGAAACCGAGGGAGGGTCGGGAAATGGTGTGTATAATGGCCATATTGAGAAAAAATGGTGCAAGCATGTTTGGTTCTCAGACTTGGAGGTTTGGAGGAAGAAGGTTTCGAGGGAGCCGATAGGGCTACTGGTGTAGGTAGTAGTGGTGTACTTATGGGTTTTGGAATAATATTATGTAACTCGGGTAAAGAGGGGCAGAGAATGGTAGGGTGTCCAAAAATGTTGCATAATGCACATGGAGGTGGTATGTGGGGTGAGGAAGGGAGAGAAGGTTCCTTATTTTTATGTGTGCCTCATTAGTTGGTGGTAGTGCCCCCTATTCTCAAGGTAGGGTCTCATGTAGTGGTAATATTTCCTCCAACTGTGTGATCAGTTAGGTGAGTGGTTGGATGAGCCAATGATCGCAGTAATGGGACCATAGGTTGTGGTTGAAGGGGTAAACTTGGTACCATAGCTAGTGGTTCTAGATACCATACAAGGATGGGAATGAACATGTTAGGTAAAGTGAGGGTAGTAGCAACTTGGTATGTTGTTACTCCTAGGGGTGGGTAAAATAAGGGAATTTGAGTGATGGCCTATGGGACTGTTTTCCAAACAAGGATTTGGCCCACAAGTGGTGAGTTCTCTAATGTTCCGTCCTGAGGAGTTTGTATGGGGATTTCATCAAGAAGTATCTAGGTGGGAGGTGTAGTAGAGTCTGGTGAGTTCTCAATGGTCATGGGGTCAGGTATCTCAACCCCATCAGTCGTGACAATGCACACAATGACATTAGTGGGGTGTGTGAAGATTTGGTATGTACCAATCAAAGATGGATCCTGAAATAGTCCTGGTCTGACATATATCATTGGGACTAAGTTGGCACTAGAGAAGATTAGTGGCAAGATGTTATCAATTTTTCCTGATTGGTTGGGTTCATGGTGGATCAATTGATCAATGGTGACAATTTTCCCATTGTGAGGGAAGAGCATGGTATGAAAGACCAAGGAAGCTACAGGATGCATGGCATACATGTAGCTTCATTAAAAGAGGATATTATAATCCAATTGGGTGTCAATGATTTCAATGTAGATGAGAATGGTTTTCCCCCCCAGTTCAACGAGAACATTTTGATACATGATTTCTGGTTGGGATGGGAAACCATCATAAGCTCGAAGCATGATGGTGGGGGGGATGAACTCTAGTGAACCAAGTTGCTTCCAAATGGATTTGGACATAATGCAAGTGGATGTGCCTTCATCTATGATGCAACGATGGACTGTGATATTCTAGATTCTAATAGGAATCTGGAAGGTGACTAACAATGGAAGTCTCGGGTCTACTTTGTCTATGTCAAATGTGATGAGACGAGTTTCGACAAGATCTACTGCCCCCAGTTGGGAAAGTAATTCCTTTCATTGGGAAGAGCATGTTTGAAGTACTTCCATAACTGACATGGTAGCTGGTGATTGAGAGAGGTCATTAACAATACAATAGCTATGGGAGGTCCTAGCATGAGGGTTATGCACATTCCTATGCAAGGGTGCATGAGGCATGTGTGTGATGGATTCATTCTTAGGATGAGGGATCATTAATGGTTGTCCATATGGTGGTTGGGGAGCATCTAAAGTGGTGGGTAATGGATCAAGGGATATATTGTATTGGAAACTGTGAGTTTGTAAGAGTATTTCCTCTTTAGTAGTGAGGAGGATATTGCAGTCAATGTCATTCCTTGGATGGGATTGTTCAGGTGGAGGAAACTGCCCCAGTGGGTGTGGGCATTAGACCCCTTCTTGCTAATTATTAATGACTCCCTAATGTGTGATAGGTTTTTGTAATATCGCTAGTGGTGGTGGTGGTGTATAAGCAGGAGGTCCTTGAGATGGACCTTGAAGGTTGGGAGCCTGTTGGGGATTACTGGCGTCTTTCATCCATTTGTAATCAATGATTTGGGGGCAATGGTGAGTTTAATGGAGATATTTTCCACATAATGCAAAAGGGTAATTAGTTCTAAGGTTGTTATTTCTCCCTTCTCGGGGTTCACCATTATTATTTCCCCCTTGGGGATTTTGGTTGGGTTGGTGGTGGTTACCCCCAACTTGGGGGTTTTGTTGGGGGGCGGGGGGGGTTCCCTCCTTTTCCATAGTTCATTTTCATTCCTTTATTGTGGTTATTTTTGGGTTGGTGAGGTGGACTGGCTGTATTCAACTGTTCAAAATCTTGAACCTATTGAAGAGGGGAAGGTTGGATGAAATTGGCCCCCGCCTAGTGTTGTCCATGTGGGGGTACGACAGATTCTATTGGACAAGAGAAGGGATAGTATGGGTTACCTTGTCGGGGGGGAGAGGAGGTTCCATGAATGGTGGTGGGGGGGGTTGGAGGAGGGCAATATGAAGCTCCCCCGTATGGTTGAAATTAGGGTTTGGTCCCATATGTGGGTACTAACTGTGCGTGTGGTTGAGTATGATCCATGGAGCCGATCAACCCATCAATGGTATGTGATGTTCCAGGTTTGTCTTGATCAAATGGAAACAATTGAGGATCATCTCTAAGGACAATGTATAGGTACCCTGATTGGGAGTAAATGAGGTCAAACTGTTGTGCCTTTATGATGGATTCATCTTTAGTTTGGGGGAGGGTCGTGGCCACATATTTCGAAAGGGTAGGAACAAGTGATCAGAGGAACCAATATAGTCTTTGTTGTGGGGTGGTGTTCACTTTACAAAGGTTTCTACGTTTATTCCATTCGTGAATATGGCATGAAATGTGAGTAGCGGTGTTTTTTTTTGCATTCTGACAGGATTTCATACCTAGTATCATGATGAATGGGAAGTTGAAAAAATGACAGGAATGCTTTGGCTAATGATTCAAATGTTGGGTGGACTCCGAAATTTTCGTCCACATACCATTTGGTTGTTCTTCCAATGAGGGTTCTCTGAAATAACCGTAGCTGAATGGAATCTTCCATTATTCTATTGGAAGAACACCACAAGTGGAAGGACATGACATGGTTGGTGGGGTCCTCTCCGACTTTCCCTTCAAACTTAAGGATGTCTATGTTAGAATATGATGGATGTGCTCATTTTACCATAGACAATATCACTATTGTCACCCAACCAGAGGCCGAAGCCACCCTTCGAGCACCTTAACCTTGACAGAGAATCACTCCGAAAGAAAAACTTAGGCTAGATATCCAAACAAAGGATAGCGAACCAAACAAGAGTTGATCAGATAGTCCAAACCATAACCAAGAGATAGTCCAAGACAAAACGTAATCTGCTAGTTGCAGCAGCTGCAACGACAACTCTCCTCCAAACCAGCATACAAACTGGATAACTACAGTGCACACAAGTGAGCTCTGCAGTTCTGAGAATGCATGCCAGAATGAAGACTGGCCTCCTATATTTATACTAATTCTGGCTAATTGCCTGGGCCGACTTCTCATTCCGGGTACCTATATAATATTTCTTCTGGTCGACTTCTTCTCTTGGAGGCTAATAACCTAATATAAATTATCTCCTTGAGTCAACTTGTCTTCTAGGGTTATTAGCCAACTCATTAGGGTTTATTCTTGCTTCCCAGAATATTCTATTTTCATCAAGTTTACACGTGGAGGTAAATACCTCTCGTGGCTACCATAGTATCAATAGTTTGAAGGTAGTTTTGTGGGAATATTTGGCCAAATGGGGTCGTGAAATATGGGATCGTTCATCAGTTTATTTAGATCAAGGATATTGAGTGAAGCTAAAAAGGGCATGATAGAAGTGGGTCCTGCCATGTTATGGGAGGAAATGGTTCCTTGGGATATTGTACTTTGTGAAAAAGTTTGGGCTCCGCCTCTTTGTGGTGGAGGGTTTGTTTTGGAATTGCTTGGGATATTGGTTCCAAGAAAAGTGGACCCAATTAATCCAAAGCCAAGTATCTTGGCACTAACTGGTGTATGTGATGGTACTGCTAATGTATTAGCGAAATTAGGGACACTGCCCAAAATTGGGGGTAAATTTCTCAAGCGTCTAGAACGACAGGGATATGGTGGTTCCCCTATGATTCTAGCTTAGAAGTGGGCGTGTGTAAATGATGGTGAGGAATGATAGAACAAGCTTCTTTCAAATTACTTCAAACAATGTATTCATAAAATTGTATGTGCTTCAAGTGGTAAAAAATCATACATCAAGACAATGTGAAAAGTGGTTTGAGATTTTGTAACTCTTCATGGGGGAATAAAAATAAAATGCACATGTCCTATTCGACGTAAGGTACTTCCTCTTAAATAACACCAGACCTCCAAAAAATCTCTCGACAATGGGGTGAGAACCCACTTGAGGAGAAACTAGTGAAGGGATGAACAATTAGCTATAATGAGGGGTGAAGGGGGCATATCCTGGAAGTATTGGTGATATTTCTCAACAGGAATTCAAAATATGACCGAGGTGCAATTGCAGTCCACAACCACCACCTTGGGTATATAAATTCTAAGTTTTGGCTACTAAGCTACCTCCATCAAGCACAAAATTTATATTTTCGGCCTCAGAAATCGGTCACAGGTTGGATGCTTTCCAAGGGTTGGGTGACCTAAGGAAGCAAGCATAGAACAACTGGACCTCAGACTTTGACCCTTCACGGGTGTCTCCCTACCTTATGGTATAAGAATTCTTGAGTGGGAGGATTTTGACACCCTAATTCACAAATTTCTAAGTTTCAAATGAGAAATGATGATGGGGAGTTATTTGGATCGCTATCCCCAAAATCTTAACTTAGACTAACAAATTCTTTTGTGTTCCTCCTGTGGAGGTTAGAAAGTGGGTTGATTATGGTTGTTTTTAGAATGTAAAAGAGGGATTTGAAGTTGGGGTCATGGAAAATTTTCGTTCTTTATGATGGTGTGAAAAAATACCCTTTTCTAAACAAATGAAGCCCACAATAGATTCAAGTATCTAGAAAAACATATTTTGAATCAGTGAGAGTGTGTGCAAGGAGTGATGGTGAAACAAGTTTTAAATAAGTTAAATTCAATATTTTAGCATGGTGGACATCGTGTAGTCCTTTACTTATCTTGCTTAGATAAATTACTAAATTTGTTTGAAATGACCCTTGCAAACAAAAGGGAATCCTAAGCTATCATGGTTGATATGATCATCCTTACTTGGACCCTTTATCTTCCTAAGGTGTTTTGTAATGTAGAAAACTTGAAACTATTGTTAGATTGTGAGCATGTGGGCATGAATGGGCCCTTACAACTTATTTAAAATCCTTAGGTGACTTACTCTAAAAATTTGAAAACTATATGGGGCCCTTACAACTCTTTTAAGATTTAGTTTTCAATAAGTAAGTGGAGAGGATTGGCCTCTTTTTGGAAGTGATTTTATTTACCAATGGAGGTGGAGACTTATCTAAGAAACCTCTTTTTCTGATTTCCAAGGTCACCTTAAAGTGCGAGGAAAGAGCATACTCCAATGGTTTAGATGGTCTTCTAGTGTTGGTTTAATGTGATGACTTTGTAAAATGGATGCTTTTTTCTGAAATTTAAATGAAAAACCTTTTAATCCATCCACATGGAAATCAAGGAAATCAAAGATATTATGGTTCCTTTTAATCCCCCTAATTTTCTATGTGTGATGTGGGGTTTATGGATGCAAGCGTGAGATATGATCTTACTTTTACTAGCTTTTACAAAGTGCTAAAATAAAATCTAAGCTACTAAGTGGCAGTGGGAAACTCAAGCCTTACAAATTTGAAAAAATAAGACAAGTGCACGACAGAATAAAAAACAGTCGTGCACAATGTGCATACCACGTGTTTGGAGAGTTCTTACAGAGTGCAGATGTGCACAGACTGCGCATCTATTTATCCTGAACCCGCGCGCACGTAGGAAAGTTGGCGAGACAAAATTTTGAAAACATTCTCACTATGGGGTGAAATCCTGCTCTCTCAAGTGGTGATTTTAGGTCGGTTTTGACCCCTGCACATGCAAACAAGTAAGAAAGAACACTCTAACATCCTAATTGGGGACAATTTTGATTCAAATCCCCAGTATGGTCACCAATATATTGGGTTCTTTTCTCACAAGGGTGAGAAAAAAAAGGTCCCTTAACTATCTATTTACACTATCCAGAAAGCACAACAGAGAGTTAGTTGGTTAGTGGCTCAACTAACATAAAGAAACATGAAATAAACAACAATGAAATAAATCTAAAATAAGCAAACAATAACTTGAAATGAATGCACAAACAAAACACAAGAGAGATATACCAAGTAAAATGATCTTCTAATTGATACTCCTTGGAGAAATATGGGAACTTATGAGTCCCCTCTTCCTCCTTGGGAAGAATCTTGAGTCCCCAAGTACAAAGTATTCTTTCTACTATCAATGGATAACAAAGGAAAATGGTGAAGAAACGAGTGATGAACTATTCAAGAGGAGAGAGTCCTAACACTTTCTATGGATTCCCAAAGCTTTCTAAGAGGAAGATGGCTTACCAAAGCTAAAAATGAACAACATAACAATACTCAAATGTTTCTTCGTTTTTGCACACAATGGCCCTTTATTTATAGGAGGATGACAATATGTTTCTTAACTGGTTCCAAATGTGAATGGGAGGCCTTTGGAGGCACCTCCCATCCTTTTCAGTGATCTCAAGGAAACATTTGGGGGTGAGTTTGGGTATGGGCGAGATCCCCTTCATTCCAAAAGTGGGTGAGGCTCGACCAAACTCATCAATGCATCGTTTCAGCATCTGCGTGGGTCTTCTGACTATCAGTCATGCACTGTGCACGTTGTACCCTGTGTTATCCCATGTGGATGTGCATGTGCGGATTTGTATGAATGTGTGCAAATTTCCAGAACCACTTTTACATAGTTTTATCATTGTCTTGACAAATTGAGTGTAATCCTTCCATGAATATTGGTACTATGTTGTGTTTATGTTAATTGTTTCTTCATCCATTGTTTGTATTTGTAGTGAGCCATTTTCCGGTGATAACACTAAGGTCTAATACATTGATCAATATTTCCAAAATCTACAGTATTTTTTCCACCGAAATATTTGGCATTCAAGTCTATAAACCTGTAAGCGAGTTAGTGAACTAACTTTTGAATCACTTTGCTAGATAATGGATTAGTTATCAATACTATCTCTTCTAGGTATCTTATCTCTTTATAGTGGAATGAATTCCTTGGAGATTAATCCAATTTTCTCCACATCTTAGGACACCAACTCTTGCGAAAAATCAACTCGAAGACCAAATCAGGGATTTTCAATTTTCCTAGGTACCATCTATACCCTTCTCGAACAAAATATCTTTACAAATCCTCTACATCCATTGTCAAATGTAACTTCTTTAGAGATAGTGTAAATGAATAAAAGTGCATTCCATGGGCCTATCAATCCTAATTTGTGGGATATTATGAAGATATTGGCACAGAGACTAAGAGTAAATAATTTATCAAGTAACATGCATGCCATTTTAGGGTCTTCTTTGATAGCGCTTCATGTGAGTGAAAACCTGTTTGGAGGGTAGATAGCACAACAGTTATTCAACTGGCCTAGTTTGACTTTGTTAGATATGTTTTCCAATATATTTAGTGGAAGAATCCCGTGGAATTTGAGAAACTTAAGATATTTACAGAACCTGAATCAAACTGAGAGAAATTAATACATAGAACCTTTTCCAAATATAAGTTCTCTATGGAAGTTTGAATATTTGAATCTCTATGCATGTCATCTTATTGAACCCATTCCTGTAGAAATATTCAATCTTAAGAATCTGAGAGTATTAGATGTCTTGAAAAACCTTTTAACTAGCCACATTTCTCCTCCTACAGTTGGTAGTCTAAATGCCCTTACTTCAATCTCCCAGTAACTAATATGATTGGTAATATCCCCATGGAACTACTAATGCATTTAGAGACCATGACATATTTTAATTTTTCTGATAACAATCTAACGATATGTATGTCCAATGATCTCACAAGATTTCCAATAGCATTTAGAGGTGCATCATATCCATTCCCTATAGTTGTAAATCCACACATTGTTGAAGGCAAACAACATAGTAGATTACACCTTGGTTTGGCACCAAGGATTTTCTCTGGGATGTGTTCAAGGAAAAAAACATAGTAGAGTCCATCTTGGTTTGGAACTAAGGATTTTCCCTGGGATTTCTTCTAGAAGGTTTGTCTGTTATAGCATCTACATGCATAAGAAAAGAAAAATGGTTTGTAAATAAGAGGTCCTGATGTTGTTCCTCATATTGTTCTTAACGAGGAAATAATGTCGAGACACCCTATGAGGCTTAGGCAAATCCTCCCCACTTTAGGCCTCAAGGTGGCCCTTGGACCAGAGGGGGTAACCCTCAATATGTCACACAAATATATTGTTCAAAGTTACCTATGAAAAACCCTAAGAAACAAGTTAAAACCAAATTTACAATAATGAATAAAATAATAGAAATATGAATAATAAATGACAGTCAGAGGAAGCATCAGTTCTAAATAAATATCAGACGAAATCACTTCCAAAGGGAACCATTATCCAACATGCAAATATGTAAAATTAATTTGATGAAAGACACAGAAGAAGGCTCTCAAATGCCAATGTAAATAACATGTACACTGCGGCACATAGGAACAAATATTAGAAAAAGTAAAGAGGGTGGAAGTCTTAAATGTTCCTAATAAATAGAAATCCTATTGGATTATTTGGATGAGGCCAATAACTTATATGAAGACCTACTAGTGATCTTCATCCAATTCCAACAACTAAAAAGTAACAATTATTCAAATACAAACTTGATTTCTATGTAATATGCCCTTCAATACAAACAAGCAATAATGAATATTAAACTAATTATAAAGTAGTTAAAGAGAGCATCCAACCATAACCCTGAAATCACTTTAAACAACACTCAGAAGCAATGCACATACATCCAATTATTACCCAACCGAAAGTTCAGGGACAACACATAAAAAGATAATGAGAGCATGTCTGCAATAATTTTTTTATTTTTGAAATCAAACTTAAAGTCATTGTTACATGAGAGAAAAAAGTTTTGAATAACAACAAGAAGAAAGAGGAAACAAAATATGCATGTTGGGGGCAAATCCTTTGGCTGGTTCTGCTCAGTTGCAATTAATTTGGCCTCCGTGGGCTCTAAACACTCAGCCTCTTTGCTGCCAGAATTTTCCATCCATCCTCTAATGACCCAACATTGTCCCTTTATATTTTGTGAATGTTGAGTTACAGTTTCATGTGCTTAACTACTTTTCAAAATAGGAAAAGGTAGTTAAATACAACTTCCTCTTGATTAAATTACAAAGGCAAAAAAGTATAGAGTTTATTTAAAAAACCATATAAATTAATCAAATGATATGTAAAGGATTTACATAAACATTTACGCTCGCCATTATTTTAAATTTAATTTAAATCCTAGGTAGTATGCCATCATTGCTCAAATCTCTAATAAAATCGAATTTGCTTCTCATAATGGTTTTGTATATCTATCTATATACCGTGAGAAACCTCACAAGGAGCATCATCCCTACAAATCTTTATTTTACCATATCACATCCATTGTCATGGATAAGAGGTTGGATCAACCATTTCTCTCAATATGAGAAACAACCTATTATATATTTGAGGTTTTAAAACCCTAATTCACCTTTTTGTCTTTTTCATTGCATCATAGAATCGATTGTGTTGAGGACTATCCTCTATGGATAAATGGAGAAACTAAATTCTTCTCCCAATTATATCTAAAACAAAAAAACTTGATTGAGTAATCATGATGAAATTCTAGGCGTACCCATTAACAACTTTCCTGAAAATGGTGATGTCGTCGTTGAAGAAAATGATTCTTCATGACCAACGATCGTCGACGTAGACCTTCTCAATCAAATGGGAAAATAATTTAGAGTTTGTACTTTGTACGAAAAATATCCAATGGATCTTAAACCCTTTGATTGACGACTTGCAATAAATTCAGATCCAGTTGGAGGCACACTTTAACACCTAATCCCACGTCCTAAATTTCCCTTACCTGCAAAGTACAAACTAATTAAATGCCATCCATTCAATATGCCATTATGTACTGGTAACATGGTTTATAAAAATATGCACTATCCATAAACATATATATTATAATTTAAATTATAAAGTTATATTTACATATGAATAGTATATATAAAACTATATATATTTTTTAGATATATAATATTTACTAATTTAATATATTTATACAATTATATCGAAATATATATAACTTTAAAGTTTAGATTGCTTACATACTTACAATATAATCTATATAAGTTTGTATATGTGATAATTAGTGTAAATATACATATGACAATAAACTTAAAATATTGGTAGTTATTATTAGACATCCATGTTACTTAACAAACTTCAAATGTAAATGCAAGGAAAACATCATAAACTTGTCTCATAGAAATAATCATCATGATTCTATATAATTGCGATATGTTCGAGTCCAATAGATGAGATTTATAATTAGAGAAATGTTTCAATCTTTCATGGTACTAGGTCTTTGGCTAGGTAGGGTTTGGTAAGCTTGGATTGATGACCAAAACTCAATATCCTTAGGGATACATGACTTATTATAATCATGACAATTGGTCAATGAAATTGTAAACTACGATTTTAGTTGGGGGTCCACTAATGAGAAACTTAACCATAAGGTGAAGACTTAGAATAAGCCGAAACAAATGGGTTTAGGAAAAATTTAGTAACTCCAGATCAATGAAGGAAATATTAGTGAAGGTAAGATCAACGAATGTGCCAAGAATTAGAAACAATTGATAGGGTAGTTTTATGTTACAACATCTGGCTCCAACTAGGGTTGGTGTCTCCCAGCGAGGCACCAAGAACCGTAGACATGTGCCTTCAGTTATTGGGCATGGAGTCATCTTTGCAATAAATCTCATGTTTCTCATCACATTCTTCCTAAAAGATTTGCCTTCTTGTTCCATGAGTTGGTACCTACAAGATCTTCAAAAATGTTGGAATGATTCTTATGCAAGCCAACAAAGTTAGTTGAACATATGTATCATAGAAAAGAAACACTAATAATATAATAGATATTACAAAGACGTTTTGTAACAGTATTGTTCGCAGTCAATCTGTCAGCAGATGAGCAAAATAGAGACCGCTCTGCATGCCTTGCAGGGTTCACCAAGGCAGAACTTCTATAGCAGCGAGAGTGTTAATAAAAAACAGAGAAACAAAACATAAAACAATCTAATCTAACCACTGTGAAGCAAATAACGATTCGGAAATAAACAGAAATGTCAAACACGAGACAAGGGAGTTCCCAACGGTTTCAAGGCTTGATCTATTAACAGAAAACCAAAGCACACGTTGTAGAAAGGGATAATGGTTCCTCTTCCCTCCAGCGGAAGGTCCTTCGGGAATCCTCAACTGAATGCCTTCCTTACAAAATAAACAGAGCAGAAATGGACGGTGAGAGAACTCGGTATTACACAGCTGATGAACTGGTGATCCAAGACTGGGCTTAGAAGCATCTGGGCAGCGTAACTCTACTCTGAATTCCCTGCTGAAACAATGAGCCTTCAC
>JZKD02S1751422.1:8347-26551 GCA_000966675.3 Picea glauca
TACAATTGCCTGTAGGAAAATGAATCCCCCCACTCCTATAGGTACAAAAATGGATCTCAACTACCCTATAAAAAAATGGGCTCCCAAGCCCATACATACAAAAACCGGCACTCACGGTGCCCCCAGAGCTCCCCCCCTAGGTCCTCTATTAGTTGGAGGTTCCCCACTAGCTGGAGGCCCTCCAAGTCGAGGAGGCAACCGACAAGTCATCGTTTCCCCTGCTACTTCCTCTCAATGGATCAGGGTCCTCCACTTTGTTGGTATGCCCACGCACTTCTCCAACACCTCCTCATCCTAGACGTGGTCCCACATGCCCTCTAGTACACCTTGTAGAACCTTCTCGAATTATTGACATAGATCCTCCATCAACACCATTTGATCTCCTTGTGGCTCATGCACTAGTCTAGCACCAACCTCATCTTGTTTCTGCCTATGTCCTGCCCTTGGCTCTACAGGCACTAGTCACACTGGTCCCCGGTGAGCCAGCTCCCTGATCGTCTCCGCCTCTCGGCATCAGGATCCCACATCTACAAAAAAAAATCAAAGATAATGTTAGCATCCATATACATATATCATCAATGTTATATATCAAAATAACAAAACATAAAAGTACAACACATACCTCATTGATCCCATTCCTCCCCAGGAGGCAACATCATATCTGGGTCATGACAGAAGTCCATACCCATGTATAGATACCTCAAAATCACCTGTGTAATATGTCACCACACTCACGTCACCATGGTCGTAAAATTGTGGCCACCCTCGACACCTCTGTGTCGGGCCAACACATGGGCCCACTGCATCAGTCACAACTCTCATTGCCCTGTGGGCTCAATCGAAATCCTCAGACATAGTAGAGGTACCCTCTCAAGAAACAAGGCCACCAGAATGGACCCGAATGCGAAGTCACCGAAGTTGGATCACTGACACCGGTTCACATGTCCCATCATCTTGGTGTGCAGAAGTACACCCCATGCAAACAGGTCTCCATGCAGGACTCGCTCCACTATCCTCAATTGAACTCTAGTGATCCATTGAGTCCCTAAGGATTCGTGTATCCTCACCACCATAGAGGTGATGCACTCCATCAATAGGTCGCCATTATCCTCAATCTGGATGACCTAACCCGACATAGGGTTTGGCCCAACACAATGGTGCACCGCCAAGTCACCCACTCAATCCTCCCCTGGAAACTGGGGGTCATTAGGAAGGGCCATCCCACAGAATGGGAGCCCCATCAAGAAATACACATCCTTGGTGGCCGAGAATGTCAGATACTGACCTCTAACAATGAAGCACTACATATCACTGCTTCACATCCCAATCAGATACTAAATCTGAAACTTTTGCGACCATATCAGAGGACAGCCAAAGAACTTGAGCAACCCGCATGCTGCCAAGTATATCCGAACATCCGACTGTGCTCTCACCGCCTCCCATAGACCGTCGCAGTCACGCTCTCTCCAGTGCACTAACATCTTGTTATCAGGAGTCTATTGATCACCTAAATCAACACAAAAACACTTGATCAGCCTCATCATACACAAAAAGGATCAAAATATAAAAAACTTCAACCCATTCGCCTTGCCCCCAATGCACGAATTTCACCTAGACAAGCGCTCACATCTACGTACCTGTTCTCTGCAGAGCTGCACACTAATGCACATCTGTCTAAGAAACAGTCGTGCATGAGTGCATGGATGTCATTCCCAAAGCATATTGACTTCGTTCATGTTACTTTTCCATACCTAATATCATCACAATGGATTTCACGAAGCCCTTTGCTTCTTGGAGTCGCGTCTCCCTTCCTGTTGACATAATCACCATTTCTAGAAGGGAGACGATATCTTGACTCTCATTACCTTTACAATGAGGAGTATCAGACGACACATAGAGAATCATCATTTCTCTTTGATTCTGTTGACACCCATAACATTCGACTTCAACAAACTCTCATGTTATGATGGGTCTTACTGTGCGACTATTGCAATTGTTTCATACCAGTCGAAGACCTTTGAATTTGTTAGGCCATCAATTCCTACGAGTCACTGATAATTCTTATAGTCATACTTGACTTACTTCAAAGTCCATTCACCATTCAGAACTGTCCTCTGCCATTATTAACCGCCCCTGATGGCACTGCAGTTATCTACAACAACATACATATTCAGTTACATTCACATTTTAGTTGCATGACACAAGCATAGGGCATGCTAGCCTCGTTTGTACACATTTTATCTTTTTTCTCCTTCCAAAAAGGTTTGGGTCCCACAATTTTCCTTCTCCCTCTGACGGATCGCTCTTGTAGTTCCTCTCTTTACTCTTCATTACAATGGCACTCTCATCAAAATAAACATTGATGCATTTTGAATATTCTCGAGTTCGCAGTGAAAACTAACGGTACTGACTGGGCGCGCTGTGGACCCTCAGGGGTATGGGTGCCCCGGCCTCATCTTAGTACAAAAGGTGAGTCATTTCCTCTGACCATCTCTGGAAGGACCCTGGTCAGACGATCATCATCCCTTGCAACAATAGAACCCATCCCAAGGGATTTTTACTCCCCCATGGGGTTAGACTTTGAGGGTGTGTGCACTTCTAGAGGCGTCCTACCTCCTTCCACGACATCATACCACAATCTATGTGGAGTCCTCTAATCGAGATCACTGCCTAGAAACATTAAAGTTTTAATAAGTGCTAGGTTTATTGCAATGGAAAGCCTGGCGATCCACAGTCTCAGGGTTGAACCCGCTTTGATACCATATGTAACGTCCCTAGTTTTATGACTACACGTGACTTCAAGCAAATTTTTATTTTTTTATTTTTAAGCAGGAAGGCAACAACAACAATTGTTAAGCAATGCAACTTGATGATGAACACAACATGCACCATCCAAACGACAGAAATCAAACGAAACCCGTAACCCGAACCTTCAATGCGAGGAAGAAGGCATTCAAGAATCAACAAAGCAAGGTCCAAGTAATTAACTACAACCGAACAAGGGTGGCCTCCCGCCGTGCCCTCCAGTACCAATTCTAAAAACTTAGAGTCCTCCTTTAGGGATCAAATCTTATCAATACTTTAAACTTCCTTACAATTAAATGTGCATATCCTTCGTAGTGAATATGACATAGACCCTCCAAACATAGTTTAATAATCAACTATGAGAATACAAGTTTTTGTACCCTTCTTACAACCACTAACTGTTCATACAAGAATCCTCAAATCCTTGCCTAGATTCAACTCTTTACAATCCTATGTATGCTTGGGTCAAGTATCAATCATTTCTTCTCTTCATGTTTTTACTCGACCCATCAAAAAGAAAGTTGAAAATTTCACTCAAGGATAGACTCAATTAACATTTTCTCTGTTGAAGGCCTGGTATATGCTCATTTACAAGCTCATGCATTTACCAGTATCCTAAGCAATACTATCTACTTAAGACATATATTTACCCTAGTAAAACTGTCATTAAACCATTCTCTAAGAAAGAGTAAAACAACAATTTCATAATAAAACGATTAAGATGATGGAATAATTTAACAATAAAAGGGATTTCATAATTAGATTTCCTAACATATGTATCGTTGTCACTCAACAAGTTTCTAAATCATAATAGCTGACTCACAAATTCATTGCCCTTTCTAATCAATGCATTCGACTTGAATTTCGCTTAACCAAACATCTAACCATCCTTCCATTTTTGTCGGCGCTGTCCACTAACAATTCTCTGTTTAATTATTAATGGAAAATAAAAACTCAGGCGTACGGACCCCCGTATTTTCTGAATTAGAATAAATTCACTTGGTCAGTAAGTCAATTCTCCAGTGATGGGATAATAAATGGTTTTTAAAAGTGGGTTAGAAATAAGAAGGCGGCCATTGTCAGTACCCAACTATACGCGGGGAAAGGCTCCAGAGGGAAAAGGCACACAACCGGGGGAATTGAACTACGGATGTGGAGGAGTCTCAAAGATGGGCGAATGGGTCCCGACCGCCGAGGTACGAATTAAACATTGAGCATGTCAATCTCCTAACAAAAAATGGACTAAATGTTATGCCGAGATAGTTGTTCGCTAAACACATGTGTGTAAACCAACGCAGGAAGAATAAGGCTCAGAAACATTATGTGCAAGGGTGGAGACTCACTGAGGGAAAATGTGTGTAGCAGACCGCTAAGGGAGGAATTGCTTCGTAGAAGAGTACTCCCATTGGCAACTTCGAATAAAGAACCCATTCACTAACATGGAATAGGATTGAACTCATGGTCAAAATCTCAGTGAAAAGAGAGGCACACAGATCAATGATCGCATCGGTCAATCTGGATGTCGGGATGGAAAAAGTAAGAGCAATAAGGTAAAACGCAACCAGGAATTAGGTGAGGAAAAATGTGTTTACTAAGGCTAAGAAGCAGCACACACAGATAAGGGAGGGGATCACTTTTAATCGCATAAAAACGATTCCAATTAAAAGACACTGTCTATCATTTTTAAAAACAGTTGTTGTCTTTCTTATGTTTATGTATGAAAGTCGTTGTCGGTCATAAATACATGCAACATTCACTGTCAAAAATGTTGGCCTTCACAATTACAAAATACGTTGTCTATAACCAAATTATGTCGCTTCCCAATAGCCAAATACGATCAATGTCCAACAATAATGTTTCGGTACAATACCACACGATTTTCTATCTATAAAATGATAACGTTGTCTAAAAACTATAAAAATCGTACATGTATACAAATCGAATTGTAGATCGCAGTCACCATGTAACATGGAAATCAATAAGTAAGGAATCATAGTCAGTAAAATAAAGAATTAACATTCCATACGGAGGATGAAATCGCAGAGATAATCAATAGAACGCATAGAGTAAAATTTTCCATCAAATACAATGTATCGCACAGCGAAAAATTCGGGGTTGAAAGCTTGCAAGGAGCCATGGATTTCGTAGTGGTTGTGTATCTGAATCATAGCCT
The DNA here is from genome assembly GCA_000966675.3 of Picea glauca. Classification (NCBI taxonomy): domain Eukaryota; kingdom Viridiplantae; phylum Streptophyta; class Pinopsida; order Pinales; family Pinaceae; genus Picea; species Picea glauca. Next base: position 13,326 of record JZKD02S1751422.1, read on the forward strand.
AAACGAGGGAGCTGTTGTGCACACAATAAATACCAATCACTGGGTATAAGATGCCAAGAAGAGTGGGTGGAATGTTGGGTAAAAGTGGGTGAAAACGCAAAGATTAAGTAAACATAGTGATCACATGTCGAGATCATTTAGAACACAGGAGGATATATCAAAATGTAGAGCAAAAGGAAATGAAGAGATAAAATGTAGATATTGGGCCTTCATCTCAGATGTTTTCAATCAAGGAAAAATAGGGATAATCCTTCAAGGAAACACAAGGGTTTTCAGAGTTTACACAATCAGACACAGAGGTACTCAATCGCCAGAAGGCGCAATGACCATCAATCAACCAAGAAAAATCAACATGGGTAGATGACTGGGAAACACATCCTTCGCTTATCATCCACGCATAGAAAATTAGAGCGTTAGGATCTATAGGTCTATTAACACTGAAGTGATGACCATCGATCCGGCTCCTGCTCGACTGCTTATGAAAGGACTGATGAGCTAGGGATGAGGGTGAAGTAAGAAGTGCAAACTCATAAAAAAATCAATAAAACCATAGGGAGGTCACAACATGCAAGGATCAAAATCCAAGGGAATCAATGAACAACGAGCTTAAGGCTATGGGAAATTAAGTTATCAATTAAAATGATAAGTCAAACATATTCTTTATCGAATTAAAAATACAGAATTAAAAGCGCGAGGTATAATAAGAATCTATGATGCAAAATCAAGTAAGCATATCATAGCCAAAGTTGTCTGCTTTGAGTCATTGTACCGTGCGCTCTGTGTCGCTTCTACTTGTCGACCGATGAAACTTCACTGGCACCTCCTAGACAACACTAGGTCTACGCTTCTTCCCCCTTAGCCCCACAAGCCACATAGGGGCCACGCACACTGAACCAAAGATCAACTAGCTCCTACCTCGCCTCGCAAGGCCGAGCTACGCTACAACTCCTCACCGAGCTGGGTATCCCAACTCCCACAAGCTAAGTAAATCAATTCTAAAATTCTACAGCGTAACATTACGCATAATAGAAGAGATCCATCATGCTCCTCCTCCCTCCTTTATATAGAGTTTCTAAGTCATTTACTTTCCCAAAATCCCATTTAATTTATTGTTCAATATTTTAATTCATAAAAATCCTCCCCATACATGTGTCACCCATCCCCTTCATTGCACCATAAATTAATTTCATTAATTACTTAATTACTTAATTACTCCTATTTGCCTCACCCACCTAAAAGCATTCCTAGAATCGCTCCTAGGTGTCCCCATATTCCCTTACACAATTTAATGAATTGCTTACCCCATATTTCCTATAGTCAACAATGTTTTCACTCTCCACTCTCATTGTATTTTTATTCCTCCTAAATTAGTCACTAATCCAATAGTGTTTCCTATCAATAGAAACATGTTTCATAAGAGTTTCCACCAGAGAAACAGAAATGGCCCAACACCATCTTCAATCATAGTCAGCCTCCTTCCAACATTAATAGCTTTAGATCTATATGTGCACTTATCCACACGGACACTTATTGTAATAATCTTCACCTCCTGTTGCAACATTCTTAAACCAATATTCCTTGGTGGAACAACACATCCTATATGTTTCATCTCTTGATGATGGCACACTCATTGTTTATTAGTGTTTTCATTACTCAATCAAGAGGAAAGAAATGAAACTTTCAAACTAAACCAAGAGGAATTGATGTAGATAGACAGGGCACTCTTCCAAATGGGAACACACCCCTAAAAGTGACCAACTAATATATATCACTCCCTTTTGTTTCCATCCTATATTATCTTGCATTTTCTTAATGTGTGTGAATGTTAGTTATTGTTTTATACCTTTCCAACCTCTGGTTTGTGTACTTTCATCCATTGGGATATGTGCATCTTGAGTGGATCCATTTGTATTCATATTTTGTTTCCATCCTATATTATCTTGCATTTTCTTAATGTGTGTGAATGTTAGTTATTGTTTTATACCTTTCCAACCTTTGGTTTGTGTACTTTCATCCATTGGGATATGTGCATCTTGAGTGGATCCATTTGTATTCCTATTTAAAGGTCATTTGGATAACATAATCAGTAATACATGGTTCCTTGAATTTTACATATTTCTCTTGTTTCTTATTTTTGGGTTGTTTTATGGATTAGGTGTACAATCTTTCCTATGAGAAAATTTCATATATATCATGTAGGGATGAAAAGCAAGGATATCAAGGTAGGGTAGTCTACCATCCATGCTCTACATAAGAATTGATGTGTAATGTAGAGTAGTTTATCTTGGGATTAGAATGCTAAATACTTTATCTCTATATTATGATGAAGCATCACCCTTTGTATTATGGTAAATAAAAGGAGCTCTGAGACAAACAAGGTCAAGGCCACTCTTGGTGTACCCCATAGGTCCCATGGCCATGCAAAGTGGTGACACATGTGCCTTGTGTCTGACATGAAAGTTTGGTGAATCAAATAATTACATGTGGTATCCATGTGGGAACTAGTAACCCTAAAGGAAAAGACTCATTATTATCTATGTCTAAATTTAGAAGAAATAGTTACGATCCCGAGAAAGACTAGTAGATACATATATAAATATTTTGGAAATGGATACTCAACAAAATCTCTTAACCTTCCAAGGGAAAGAAATCAATGGATGGAGGAAATAAATAGGAACATTGGAGGATGAATCTTGGGGATTTTAATGGTGCAGAACCATAACGACTAAATACTCAAAGTGAGAACTTTGTTCCTAGATAAGGAGAATGAAGAAGGGTGTATGATCCTGTCCACCCAGAATGAAGATTTTATGAAACCCAAAATGCGATCTATAAAACATATCAAAGGAGTAAGAATGCAAACATTATTTGTCTAAGAGTATATATCCCTTATTTATAATCATTCTTGAGCATTAAAAAATTCCAAAGAAAGACCATTTCTTGATAATTTTTCCGAATGGGTTTCGAGAGTAAAATCATTATGTTATTATTTTCTATGCAATTTACTTCTTCATCATTGTTTTTATTCAATTAAATTATATTATACAAGTATTACATTATAATAATTTCTCCATGGTGGATTTGAAAACAATGATAAACACTTTAATTTTCCACAAAGTTAATTATGGTGTGTACTACTAACTTGACTCATCCATTATGTGATAAATTATGAATGATATTGGTATAAGATCCAAATTTTGAAAGCCATGTCGAGAAACATTTATGGTAAATGTCAGTAATCAATATGGGAATTGTGTAGATCCATTGCTACAAGGTCTTATACAAAGAAGACAAAAACAAATGATGGCAGATTATAATTAGGAACAAGACAAGGAAGACCTGGAAGTCAATGGGAGATTCTAATGAGGAACAAGCCAAGGAATACTTGGAATTCATGTTTAATAGAATGGAGAAAAATATTACTTTAACATAATAACAAAACTATTGGTGACAAAGGATGAAGATATATGTGTAGAAATGACTAAGAAGGAAACTAGTTTCCTTCTCAAACCCAATTTTTGGTTTCAATACAATGAAACCTTCATCATATCTCCCCAAGGAAACTCATCTCTTAATTCCTTTTTTTAACCACCTCCATAGTTTATCTCCCCACCCTAATTTACCATGGAAACCCAAAATCAAACTCTCTTCCATTCCTAGATGTTCGATACTCTTGTCAACTATAAGAAATTTCCCGTCATGTTTATCCAACAAATTATGAATCATATTGATATATACCATCATGTCGAATCCCACCACAAAATAGCATAAAAAATTGTCATTCTTAAAACTCTTATAACTAAATCCATTCAAATCTTTTCTCCCCACCACTTAGTTAAAGAAGGATCCCACCTCACTAATATCTTTCAAGCTAATGTCTATTCTATTTCCCAAATCAACAAATCATTGATCCACCCTCCATTTAAAATAAAAATAAAAACCCTCTCCACTTCCCCTCCCCAATCCCTAATTTTGCTCTCTTACATTCATACAATTATTGATCATATTTCCAATATCTTAACCAAAAATAATATCAAAACTATTTTTAAGCTTCACAATACCCTAAATAAATTATTTAGAAGCATTAAATATAAGATTGACCCTCCACTCTCTTAAGGAATTTACCAAATACCCTATTCATATGCTAAATCCTACATCATCGTGGCTAATAGATCCATACAATCTCATCTTAAAAAACACAATACTAACACCTTTCATAACCACCTTACTAAATCTATTATAATAGAGCATTCCTATAATACCAAAAACCTCATTTTCTTCAATCAAGCCAAATCATCCCTTCCTTGTTCCCTCTTTTCTAATTTCTTTTATTAACATGCAAATATATTTTTTGAAAGTTTATCATTCCCTTATTCATATTATTTAATTATTTTATTCCCTTTTATTTTTTTTACCTTCATGTGATTAAATTATTTGGTTAATCACTTTACCCTTTAAACAAATTATATCACCTCATAGATTGTCATCTTTTCTTAATCCCATCTTTTTAAATTGATGTTTTATTAATTCCTCCATTCCCTAATGAACTTTGTTTATTCTTTTAGCTCTAAATTATTTAGTATCTCTTCATAATATTTCAATTTTACTTAGTAAACCATTAATTTTTAATCACTTTTCCTATTTATATAAGAATATATAATTTTTAATATTATAATAATATTAATGTGTTTCCTTTTATTTGCAATATTTAACTCACTTTCCATATCCCTCTTATTTGATTAGCTCAATCATTATCTTAATTTCGTTGATTCAATTTTGTTTATTTATTCCTTTTGTTATTTAACGTAATCGTTTTTAATATTAATTTGAAATTTTCATTTCTCCTTTAATAATTTTTATATTTTTATTGTTTATCTTTCTTTGTTATTAATAAATTTTTCTAAATCTTTTTTATTTGAAATATTTTATTATTTTTAACTAACTACTAACTCTATCATGATCTATCCATTATATATTTGGACTTATTATTTTATATCTTACAAAATTTCAATATGATCTCTTGGTGATCTACTAACTCTATCATGATCTATCCATTTATTATTTTATATCTTACAAAATTTCAATATGATCTCTTGGTGATGAGTGGAATGTCTAATAAAAAAAAGTTTAAATGTTTGAAAACTCAAGTTGGAATGTTTAAAAACTCAAACACTGTTCAATTCTGGATAATTTCACTACAATATAACTAAGTATAAAAAACTGCATACACTAACCATATAACAATACGAAATGTAAACAATTGAATAACTTTTTGAAATACGTAATTTCTATTTATTAAATTTTTTCATAATTATATCATTTTCTTTAAAACATTGTCAATTATTTTTTAAAGAGTATAAGGTATTTCCATATTAGTGAAACGTTTGAGTATATCAATAATATAATCTATATAGAAAAAATGATATAGATGTAGAGTATAAGGTATTTCCATATTAGTGAAACATTTGAGTATATCAATAATATAATCGATATAGAAAAAATGATATAGATGTAGAGTATAAGGTATTTCCATATTAGTGAAACATTTGAGTATATCAATAATATAATCGATATAGAAAAAATGATATAGATGTAGAGGACAAGGAATACTAATGTTGGTTTATTTTTTCAAAAACATTACAAGTGTTTATATTTTTTTAACTTAATAGATCATTAACCTCAAAATTAGCACATCAAGAATTGGTGCATATTTTAATGGTCTCAAAATTATAATAATGGTTTTTTTGTTTTACAATGTAGAGGTCCACGTTTAGGAGTGTGACATATAATTTCTTTTCATTTTATTGAAAAATGAATAAGTTATACGAGAAACATTAACAACCTTTTTTTTAACCCACTATGTTACAAGAAAAATAGAAAGAAAATATTAATGATAATAACAATTGTAATAATTTTTATTTTATTTTTTAAAATATAATATATTAAAACACGTCATTGTATGGTTTTAGTTTCATCATATATAAGTATGTGAAACATATTACAATGGTTTGTTAAAACAAAATATTTTAAAAAAATGTTGAATTTTTATGGTTTGTGCATTCCATACCACTATATTGGTTACTTTGAACATATGTCCATACACATAATATGATTAGATATGACACATATCACATCACACATGGGCACAATTTAAATCTGTCACATGTGCACATTAAAACCTAGATTTTGAATTTCACTTCACAAAAACGTGTATGCATTTAGTAATACATAATGCATCCACATTATTGTTTACATTAGAAAATTACAAAGAAGTTAAATGAACGTAATTATTTTTTACATTAAAAATTATAATGAAGAGAAATATACATTCAATATTAGTGATAGTTTATTAATACTAGTCTTGCACCTAATGGATAATAAACACCTATTATTTTATGAATTAAATTCCAAAAATAATATACGAATAGAGAGAAAAATTAATTCTATTCATTAAGAATGATAAAGAGTCAGTGAATAAGAAGCCACTTTGAGGGGGCAACCTTTTTTTACAATATATCCAATATACAAAACAAGATGCCTATGCAAATGAATCTCCTTTATTGAAAATGAGAGATAAATAACATGATGTAACCTATCACTAAGATGAACTAACCATAAATAATATATCAATAGTAAATGAGGGTTAGGGCCTTAGCACAACCCCCCTCTTTAAAACATCTTTTCCCTCAAAGCTTGTAATTACTGGTGTTTCTTCATGAATTACTCATTTTCCCATATAGCTTCTTATGGAGTCACATTATTCCACTTAATTAGGTACTCCATAATGGGTCTATTCCAAATATATAGAGAACATTTGTTTATAATTTTTTCTAGTTCAATAATCAAGTTCCCTTCTTCATATAATTTTGGAAGTTTTATCTACATAAACATAGTTTATCCTAGAATATTTTTAAATGCAAGATGCATGAAAAATCTTATGAATGTGAGAAGAAGGAAATTCTAAATAATATTTCACTTCTCCAATATTGAGAATAACCCTATATGGTCCATAAAATTTTGGAGCTAGTTTCTAATTCTTCTTTTATTTGAGATTTCTTATAAGGTTGTAGTATCACAAATACCCAATCACCCTCCTCAAATTGGATTTCACTTCGATGTTGATATTCTTGTTGTTTCGTCATATTTTATGCCATTTAAAGGTTTTAATTAATGTAAATGTGTTGAACCTGCACAAAATAGATCTAGATAAACAATAATACACACATTTGTAGAGAGAATTGGAGAAACAAGAAGAAGGAGATAAAGAATGAAATAATTCTCATTAACCGTTATGAATAATGAATAATTTACACATGATATACTATGTATAATGCAATGAGTTCGACTTGAGGTGAACCAATGTGCCATAGTGGTGGTCTAGAGTGATATGGACACACACAAGCAGTTACGAGAGTGAACTGCCACCTATTCTAATCTCTCAGACAGTTATGGGAGTGAACTGCCACCTAGTTGAGTTAACTAGTCAACTAGTCTTCAGTTAACTGACTGAGCAAAGAGTAGTGAGGAGTTAACTCAGGGAATCAAGGCTAATGCACCACTCTGGTGATGATACCAAGGTAAGGTCGAATTATCATGGTGATGATCCCAATGTTGCATGGTGATGATCCCAATGCAACATCTAAACTCAATTCAGCTAGTCAAACTGAAGTGTCAACTGAAAGAGAATATTCTCGAGGTGGAACATTCTCCCCTAAAATATAGGATATTGGATAATGACTAATTATGACTAATAAACAAAGAATAACCTTAGGATAAATAAATCCTAGGTGTGTGTGAAGTAACTCCAACAATTGATAATTTTCAAAGTTTCTTTATTCTTTTCCATATGTGAATCTAGTGGTTGTTCTTTGAATTTTTTCCTACAAAACGTATGTGATACTAGGAGCCAAATATCCCTAAAGAGATTCAAGTAGAGAGATATCCGTAGATGTATGATAGGTGGTATTATACCACCATTATTCTAGAGGAAGCCAATACACCCATTGAGATTGTTTGTTTGAAAAATACCAATGAAGATAACCATCTAAACACTTTTTTACTATTTTTGTTCGATCATCCACTTGCAGATGATATGTTGAACTCATAGCTAGTGATGTGCCACTCATATTCCATAACTCTTTCCAAAATTTTCTTGTGAAATTTGGATCTCTATCACTTGATATTACTTTAGGAAATTCATTAAGTCTATGAATTTCATTCATGAACACTTCCTCCACTTTGTTTGTAGTATATGTACTTTGAATTCCATAAAAAATATCACATTTTGCGAGTCTAACCATGACCACAAAACAATGGAATCCTTACCTTATGACTTTTAAAAAACTATAATGAATTCCATTGATATCTCTTCATATATTTTATTAGGTATGTCTAAAGGTTGAAATAACGATGGAACCTTGGATCTCTCTCCTTTACTTCCTTTTGTAAAACTATAATGAATTCCATTTATATCTCTTAATATATTTTATTAAGTATGTGTAAAGGTTGAAATAACCATGGAACCTTGGATATCTCTCATTTATTTCTTTGGAACATTTGACATTCTCTTACAAATCTAAGAATATATTTCTTCATTCCTTCCCCCAAAAATTAAATTTTGATGCATTGATATGTTTTAAGGAACCTTGAATGTCCCAACATCAGAGAGTTGTGTGAATCCCTTACTATTTGTTGCTTCATATTTGATTGAGGGAATAAAAATAATCTACCCTTGTACCAAATGAAATATCTCTTTGAATCCCAATGTTTCATAGAGATCTTCCCTTCTTTTAGAAATTGTATTTCTACATAATACTATTTTCATCTTTCCATTAATTGTAAGATTCGTGCAACCACATAGGAATGGAAGATGTAATGGAATATAAACTAGAGGCTTCTTCTATTCTATAAAGTGTATCTGCTACCTTATTTTCTTTCCCCTTGTTGTAAATTATTTCAAAATCAAACCCTTTCATTTTTCCTATCTATTTTTGTTTCTCTTCTAATGACAATATTTTCCCCAAAATGTACTTTACACTATCATGGCCTTTCCTTAATTTAAAATGCCTCCCAATGAGTATTGTCACAATTTATTTTCCTCATGTTGTCATTTCTTGTTCAAATGTGTATTTAAGAAAGTCTTTTCCCTTGAATTGTTTACTTTCAAAAGACAATGCCTCGCCTTCTTACATCAATATTGCTCCAATTTCTTGTCCTAATGCATCACATTCAACCATGAATATTTTAGAAAAATCAAAGCATTTCCAATATTGGTGTATAAGACATAACACCTTTAAGAGTTACAATGAGAAGGTAGCAACTTCATTACATACAAAATAAATTTTCTTCAATGGATATGTGACTGGGCCTACAATGCATGTATAATCCCTAACAAAATTTTCGATAATATCTTTTGAGACCCAAAATTCCTCTAATACTCTTCATGTTCTTAGGAGTATGTCATTTTATGATAACTTAAATATTTTAAGGGTCCAGCTTGACTACTCCTCATGAAATTGTATAACCCAAATACTCTACTTATTATTTCCGAAAAACCACATTTGGACCTTTTAACATACAATTAATTGTTTTCAAGAATTTGTAGTAATTTCTCCACCTATTTAATGTGTTCTTCCCATGATTTTCTATATATAAGTATATCATCAAAGAAATCCAACACAAAATTTCTAGATGGGGTCAATTTTTTTTGTTCACAGGGCTTTGAAAAGTAGAATAAACATTAGTCAACCCAAAAGGCATCACCAAGAACTCATAGTGCCCTTCATGTGTTCTAAAATTTGACTTAGGAATATATTCTTCTCTGAATATAATTTGGTGGTATCTTGATTTAAGATCTAACTCTGCGAAATACGCCACTTAATGAATCTCATCAATATTAGGTATATTAGGTATAGGGAATTATCCTTGATGGTGTTTTTGTTTATATCTCTATAATCATGGCACATAATACAAGAGTTATATTTTCTTATCACCATCACTATTGGATCTAAAAAGGTACTCCTGCATAGTTGAATAATACCTACATCCAACATGTCTTCTTCCATTTTCTCAAGATACATTTTTTGTTGATGTGGACATATATAAGGCCTTCTATTAGGAGGAGTACTTCCAGGAATTAGTTCAATTTGATATCCATGATCTCTATATGGAGGTATCCCCTTAGGAATTTCTTGGAATACCCTATGATTCTTTTCCAATTTAAATTTTAATTCCTTTGGAATATTTTTATCTTCCAACTTCACTTCCATATAATAAAGTCTAACCACAACTCGCCTACTACCCTTTTTTAGGAGATTTTACATTCTATGGGAGTTGATGAACCAAGAGGGTTTATATTTAACAATTTGAGCTCATATTTAATTCCTTCCAGTATAAATCTCAAGAATAATTCATTATATTTTGTATAGATTGTACACAATGTTCTCAACCTTTAAATCCATATAACAACATCTACTCCTCCAATGGTAACGGCATATACAATGGGCTTGATAGGTTATATTCTCCCATTCTAAGATAATATTATGTAATTTTCCTCCATAATCAATACTTCCCCTATTAGCAACCAAAACATGAAAATTTGTTACTATATACACAAAACAATTGAGGTGCTCTATTCTTTTATCAATGAAGTTGTGGGTACTACCTGAAACAATAAGTTCTATAAAAATTTTCTTCTTAATGGATTCTACAATCTCAAGGGTTTGAGGATATGCCAAACTTGCCAATGCACGAATGGATATTTCACACCTATTAGAATCAATGTTGTGCACAATTTATAAATAGTTTTCCTTATCTTTTAAGTTCACAAGTTATTTTTCATCCATTTGTGTAGATGCCTCTATTTCTTCCTCATCATTATTTTACAAAGTGAAAAAAATTATTTATTGATACTATCCCCTTTCTATTATAGAGAAATCATAGTCCATTTTCTCTTATTTCATCCATTCCTTCTATGACATTCAAGTAGGTTTAGGTAGATTTTCCCTATGAGGCACAAATATATCACTTCTTCTTGAATATGTTACAATTGTAGACTTGTGTGTATCCCTATTATTGAATTGAATATCATGAGTATGTTGCAAATATTCCATAACAAGTTTAGGATGTTTTAAGAAAATATAATTTTTAATATCTTATTTTAATCCACCCATGTAAGGTTCCAATAGATGTTCGTCACTTATGTTATCCACCTTTGTGGGTGGTACCTGAAATTTCCATTATAATCTTCAAAATCATCTAAGTCCTTAATTCTTGTCAACTTACTAAAAGTAATCTTATTCCCAAACTTTTCCATATTTTGCTTCTAATTCTCTTGTAAACAAAACTTGAATATAAAAATAAGAATGAGGCTTCCTTTTAACTACCCATTGATACCAATTATAGGGATTTGTCTCAAAGTATAAAGTTGCTAACAAAATAATTTTCATATCATCCATAATAGTATGCAATTCAAAGTATTTATGCATTTGGTACCCATGTAAAGACATCTATTCCATCAAACATCCTTAATTTAACCTTGGGAAATTTGATTCCCTTCGGAATGCATCCATGATTAACTCCAATATAAGAGTTAAATCCTCGTGGAACACTCTTATTAATTGAAGTTTGTTCAACATAAATACTACCTTTGTTGTCATGAATCCCTTTGGTCACATTATCACTTTTAGGTATCGTCTCATTTAGGTTGTCTATGAGCCTAACAATCATATTTTGTTCCATCTATTCCATCTTTTGATCCATCTTTTGTTCCATCTATTCCTTATTTTGATCTATCTTTTGTTCCATATGTTCCATATTTTGATCCATCTATTGTTCCATCTATTATATTTGTCTTCGTGTGTTTATAAAATCAACATTTTCCATTGAACTATCACTCAATTTGTTAAATTGGTCCTCTAATTCAAATAGGTTTTTATGCATATATTCACTTTCTTCATGAGTCATGGTTGAGCTCTTTGGAGGTTTAACTAGTATAGAATATTTTTCACCACCATTTTCCATGTGTTATAACAACAATATGTATCTATTGTTATTATATATTTTAACTTTACCAAATATCTTGAATCACCCCAAATAGATCTTCCAATCAAGGCTATGTCAATTGTAAGTTACATATCTTTAAAACCTTGATTTGGAGACTGTTTTGCAGGTTGATATTGGACCTGATATAAGTATAAAAATTGTACACCTCTAAATTTGACATTTTGGTATGTGGTAGGATGACATATATTCTCTGTATTTCCATGGTTCTGACAACATTATGAAGTGATAAGAAAAAGTTATCATATATTTCACAAAACTTGTCAATTTGTTCCTTTTCAAGAGAGTGAAGTTGTTTGGATTGACATGTGTTCAATTTTTCAGATCTACTTCCGAAATTTGAAAATGAAATACTATGGTCCATAATTTATTCAATAAATATAATGGAACTAAATTTAGATATTTATATAATCATATATGACTAGTTTACCCAGAACACCTTCTTGATACTAGTATTAGGCTATTCAAACACCCTAACTTCCACAACCTATAACTTAAATGTAGAGAAAAATAGAATTTGAAATCTTTACCGCAGGTATATTTCTTCGTATCCTCAATCTCCCAAAACTTTCTCTATCTTAAATTTCTTATAGAAAAATTTATAGTTAAAATTCTAAGAAGACATGTTTGAAGGAGCCAAAGCAAAGTTGTATACTCTAGAACCAAATGTTATGAACCAAATTACACAAATAGAATAATAATATAAAGAAGAAGTAACTACATGTCATGAGAATTATAGAGTCAATGTGTAACATCCCGCTCTGGCGCACTGAGTGAACTTATTCTTTGAGGACACTTGCTCACAAGTTATCCGGATTATTATGCTATTAAACGTTTGATTTTGATTATGAGGAGTTATGGGTTGATGACATGTTGTTTTACTGCATTGACATAGATAGGTGATATTGACTCGGTTTTACTGAGTGTGCAGGATTTTGGACCTCGAGGATGCAGAGGCATCGATGGAACCCCTTGGACTCAGGATCGAGTCAGGGAGTGTACCATTGTAACATCCCGCTCTGGCGCACAGAGAAAACTTATTCTTTAAGGCCACTTGCTCGCAAGTGATCTAGACTTTTATGATGATAAAACATTTATCCTTGATGATGATGCGTTATGATAGATGACATGATGTTTTACTTCTTTGACATAGACAGGTGCTATTG
>JZKD02S1751422.1:54654-74536 GCA_000966675.3 Picea glauca
AAAAAAAAACAATAATCTAACAAACATACTTAAACCTCTTCTTCCATAAAATTAATAACACTAAAATCTAGAAACAATGTCACATCCCAAAAAAGGTATTATGAACTAAAGATATCACATAAGTGGAAAGTCCCTCAAACTCTAGCTATATGTTGAGAAGACACCATCCAACATTGAAATAAAGGGGATATACCCTAAATACACTTCACTAACAACTTGGGTACAATAATACTTCCTTGGGTGGTAACATCAATTAGAGCAAGGCCCCCATTGTGCTTTGGAATGATACACACACCCCATGGTACCAAAGGAAATATCCTTTCTACACAACACTTGGATCACATTGACCACCAAATGTTTTCATGAATATTCTTAAAATGGGCCTTGCTAAGGACCCAACAAAAAAGGGAATAGACACATGAAACTTCAACAATGCATCCAATAATAGTCAACTTCCTTGCAAACGGAAGGTCCTTATGGTGCCAAACATGAAGTTTACTCTTAAGCCTCTAAAAATGATAATCCCACAAAGATATTGGTGATGGAACCATCTAAAACAAAATACTTAAACACCTTACAATGGCCCTAATCAAATATATCTCCAAACTATAGGGACCCAACATGGTAATGAATACGACCTAACCAACCAAAAATCAATCTTGTGATCACTAATCATAGCACTTGAAGTAGAAAAAAAAGTATTCAATATGCTATGGCCTTATCAATTGAATCCTGAGAAACAATCATGGATAGAAAATAATCATCTGCAAAGTGGAACCATCTCTAAACTATCTTGGAGAATGGTATTATAAATACACACCAATCAATCTTAAAAATAGTGTACATGTGTAAATACAATATATGATACAATGATAATAAGTATTTAATTAGGTTGTTGTAAAATAGTTAGACAATAAATGTAAGAAACACAAAATAATGCAAATTTACAATTTATAACACCTTATGAATAAAATAATTTAAATATCCAAAACACAATAAATAACTAAATGTGGGATTTCAACTTCCAATAATTAGTATAAACATATTCACATATATAATTACCCAACTCAACAACCATTAAGGTCCATTCGAAAACTATCCCTAAGAAAATACTTAAGTGATCATTTCAATTTCACTTCTCAAAGCATTTGAATTTGAACAATCCAATCTAAATTTATCAACAAACTTCTTTTTTTTTTCATAATAAAATACTATGTATGTGGTGTAATAGATTATCCCTTATGCCCCACAGTAGAAAGAGTGTCTAATAAGTAACCCAAGACATCAACTTCGAACACATATAGATAAGGAGATAAAGGACATCCCTGATGGATAGACAAATGTATGAAAATCCATGAGGACAAGGCATTGTTGACTAAAAAAAGGCTAAAGAATTGGTGAAGAGGGTGCTCATCGTGACTACACAATGTGGTCCAAAACCCCAAACAATCAGCATCTCCAAAATGAAAGACTAGTGCACCCAATCATAAGCCTTATCAAAGCCAATTTCGAGAAAAAGGGGGCTATTGACTAGTCTCTCAAGTCCAAATCCTCGCTTATTGAAACCATAATGTCTTGATGCACTACATATGATACAATTAAGTGGATCCTCATGGACAATTTCGTAGCGATGATTTATATGAAACTATGAAGAAAGTTATAGTATTCCAAACCCAAATAGAATCTCTAGCTACATTATTGGGAATAATTTTAATTAGAAATTGAATTAGAAACTCTAAAATTCAGCCTAGGTGAATACTTCAAAAGACCCGAAAAAAAATAATTAAAAAACATAAAAAAATAAAATAAAGTTAACACTAGTGTCCCTCATGTCCTTGTATAAATGAAAAAAATGACCATCCATCCCCTTGAATTTGTATTCTACATGGAAGTCAAAGCAACATAAATATCCTCCCTTGACTAATTACTATTCAACCTATCCTAATCACCAGTAGAAATCTTGCAGGGGACAACCGTCCTTTATCAAAAATGTCTAATAGTAACTCCCCGATCTATTAGAGAATAAGGATAAACAATATTTAGAAAATTAAAACTAAACATACCTCTCAACTTTGTAGGGTCCTTTGTATGATAACCATTTATTTCATGTAGAAAACACACGCCATCGGTAGCCACCTTCTTCATGAGGAAGTCAAAATTGAATTTAGAGTCTTCATCGCCTTCTTGGATTCACTATAGATAGAATTAGAGTAGAGAAACCCGAGCAATATATTCCTCACCTCTACGAAGAACCATATCCAACTTCATAAATTCTTCTTTAAGAGTCACACTATGAATATCCTTTTCAAGAAAGATCTTAATCTCCTCAATCTTAATTCATGTCGCTCATTGCTACTTTTAGCACTCATGGGCCATCATCGGGCCCCAACCTCTCATGAACTTAACAAGCACCAAATTGTAGCCTCCCACAAAAGGATCCACCCCTAAGCACCCATTGGCCTAGGGTATTGATTCCAAACTCTTTGAAATACAGCTCAAGTTTTCTATGATCCACCTATTTAGGTTCAAGTTTTCCATGATCCACCCATTTAAATTTTTTTCAAAGGGCTAAATTCCCATAAATACGAAAATTTGGTTGTGATATTTTATCATCATGATGGGTTTGCAATTTTCATCATATCCATGATGATCTATGGATCTTGGTTTCTCTTCTCTAAACAACCTTTTTTGGGTGAAGTTGAATCCTTCATTATATCTATGGATAAAAGAGCCAAGATATCATATTGATAAGGAAAGTCACTTGAAACACCTTCCTTGTAACTTGTCAACATCCTAGAGAGGCTCTAATCCACTCCAATTACCTTTAATCTACTCTTGTGGTGTTTTTCATTAGAAAAATAGAATATTTATAAAATAAATAATAGATTATAACAAGATTTAGAGTAAAAATGTAAAATTACAACAATAATAGGAGTACGGAAAAAATACCACAATTAGAAATTCATTTATTAATGTAAGAAATGTCCACTTACTTCTTCAAGGGGGAAAACTCTAATTGAGGAAAGATCCAATTAAAATAAGCTTCACAAGACATCTCATTACCTTCTACATATTTATATAGTTTCTATATAACCTCCTACAAAATTTCTAGTGGGAAAAACCTTCTAGTAAGCCATCTTACAATTATTTATTTCACACCATATATACTACATGGGCCTTATTTAATAGATATGACCTCAATACATAGAAACATATATACCTACTTAAGGGATTTTGGGTAGGACCCTAACATGCCCTCCTCGTTATAAAGTAGTATAATGTCCCTCGTTTTAATTCACGTAAATTATAATGTAATTGTATACATTTCATTTAGTATGTTGAGCCGATATATATTAGGGAAAAGAGCTCATATTGATTAATATGGCCGAGGGCCAAATTGTATATTATGTAAATTGAAATGACTAATAAAAGTAGTAATTGTTGGATGTGATACGAGAGGGATGAAAAAAAAATGGGGGTTATGATTCCACAAGAGAGAGGGGTCCAAGGGGGAAATATTCATGGGTATTAATCCAACCCACAAATTTCCTGAAATTATTATCATTGTGTAAACCTTCTGCTGATTTTTCTACTTAAGTAGTTAACTAGTTTATCATTCTTTTTACTATTAAACCATTATCATAATAACTACATATAAAGGATCACTAAAAGAATAACATTCATAGCATGAACAATATTTACCCTAGGAAAACCCCCTAAGGGGAAAAACCCAACAAACTTCCTCAATACAAATTTTCCAACCAAGAACAATGCTTCTCTCCAAGAGAGAAATAACAAATAAGAAGGTCCTCCTATAACCCTTGAATAGGAAAGAGTAGCACACCACTTAACCAAGATGTATCCAAGAGATAGACCAAGAACCTTCACAATGTCACACCTAGTTGCAATGGATTATTCCTTCAAGACTTGGGCACTTCTTATGTAGCCACATAACTTGTGTGTGTGAGTATTGTTCAAATGAGGTGTTGGCCTCTCTTATAAAGAGTAGTTGGCCAGCCTAAAATTAGGTCTAGGTCGATCTATCACTTTATCTTTCTTATTTTCATTTTACTTGTCAAGGCACAATAGGGAAAACTTTTACAAAGGCACAATAGGGTCGTCTTAACAAATATAATATAATAATATTATTTAGGGTTTTTCTTAGTCAAATACAATAATGATATATTTTGAAGCTACTCAATCTTCAACACTCCCTCTGAGCAAGGAAGGTATTACTCTCGTCATGGTAATCATCATTGCTTCTGCACTTTTGCATATTTGGTCATTGTCTTGTTGTCAATCATGGATCTATATATCATAGGAAGTTCTACACTTTCACTTGAGTAGCGTACTAGCCTACGTTGGAGTAGCATACCAACCTGTACTGGGCTAATATACCATCATGTGTTGGAGTAGCATACCAACCTCCATTGGGGTAGTGTACCAACCTACGTTGGATTACCAACCTACATTGGGGTAGCGTACTAGCCTGCATTAGAGTACTAACCTACGCTAGGGTAGCATACCATCCTGTGTTGGAGTACCAACCTACATTGGGGTAGTGTACCATATTTTTTTGGAGTACCAACTTGTGCTGGGGTAGTGTACCATCCTACGTTGGAGTACCAACCTGTGATGGGGTACTGTATTAACTTATGTTGGAGTACCAACCTACGTTGGTGTAGCGTACCAACATTCGTTGGTGTACCAACCTATGTTGGGGTAGTGTACCATCCTATGTTGGAGTACCAACCTATGCTAGGGTAGCATACCAGCCTACGTTGGAGTACCAACCTACACTGGGGTAGCATACTAGCCTGTGTTGGAGTACCAACATGAACTGGGGTAGCATACCAACCTGCGTTGGAGTACCAACCTGCACTGGGGTAGTGTACTAGCCTGTGTTGGAGTACCAACCTATGCTAGGGTAGCGCACCATCTTGCATTGGAGTACCAACCTGCTTTGGGGTAGCGTACCATCCTGCATTGGAGTACCAACCTATGCTAGGGTAGCATACTAGCATACGTTGGAGTACCAACCTACACTAGAGTATCTCCCACTACTTGGGATATCATTACTTCCCTCTACTGGGGAACACATCACTTCTCGTTTTAGGGGAACACATCACTTTCCTCTTATATGGAACATATCACTTCCCAATTCTGGGGAACATATCACTTCCTCTCATGAGGGAAAATCCTTCTAGACCACACCAAGATTGTCTCTGAAGTAGTCAAACTTTACTCTCAACAAAGGCTTAGTCAACACGTCTACTACCTGCTCATCAATAAGAACACACTAGAGATTTAATAATCCCTTGTGTATCATCTCTTGGATATAATGGTACTTTATATCTATATGCTTGGAATTATCACGACACATTGGGTTCAATGAAAAATTTATGCAACTCTGGTTGTAATAAAAGATATAGGTTTCCTCCAACTCGAGATCAAACAATTTTGTAATCAAATTCTGATGCCACATTACCTTGCCAAAAGATGATCATGTTGTCACATAATCTGCCTCTATGGAGCTAAGTACCATATAGTTCTACTTCTCATTGAGCCACGAGATCAAAATTGATCCCATCAGAGATGATTTTAAGGATGGAAAATTATTTTAAAATGTAGAAACCTTCGCGAATCTTAGTAATCCTTCATATGCCAATTATAAATGTTTGGCGATATTTTTGTAAAAATATTCAAATTTCTAAGGATTCTATATATTTTGTATAAAATTTTGGCGATTTTTAAGGTAAAATAATTTTATCCTATAAAATTTGGGCAAATCATTTTTAGAAAAACGAATCTTTTTTTCGGAAAAACCATGGCAAATTATCCCATGAGCGAAATTTAGCCCCTAAAAGCATCCCTGGATCCCATACCAAAGAAACATCTTGATGTACTTTTCCGGTTTCTGACACTGCCTTCCCAATCTAAATCTTTGTAGCCCTGCAATCTTATCTCACAATCTGAGATATAATTGGGTCCATAATCGATTGTATCCTTTAGGTACCTCATCACATATTTTTCCACAATCAGGTCAACATGTCTTTCACCGCAAAACATATATCTATCCTCGTGTTCTTAGAACCACATTTTCACATCACATTGTACCAAAATGATACACTTGTTCAATTGCAACTCAATCTGCATAATCATGTGTTGGCTCTATATGATTTCTGCAAAGCACTATCTATCTCACTTTCTAAGAGTATGTCCTCTACTCTCTCTGCAACTGTTCCTTTTGGAATTGGGACTCTACAACTACAACTATTTTTTCTGAGAATGACTGCTCCATCCTCACTATATCTTCTGAACTCTGAGAGTAGCTCCTCTACTCCATAACGATAATAGATTCATTTTCTCCCTCTGAATATCATACTACACCAGATTCGTTTAATGGATCATGGTTGTTCTATATATACTACTTCTGATTAATGGAGCAAGTGTCTCCTCATGGTATTCTCCCTCTTGTTGGGACAATCCTATGGACACAAATCAATATTTGTAAATCTCTATGAATGGTCTTGGGGAGGTTGATTCTCCTTATTATATCATGAGGGATGACTCCCTTTGAACTCTAGCTCCTTTTGAGTTGGTACTTGGTGGGGTCGCTTGCCTCACTACTTGTGGAGCCATCTGCTCCTCATGATATGGCTAGTCAATGTTACATGGCTTTGCATCTTGCAAAGTGTCATGAGACCATACTGGTTTGATTACTACAATGATTCTAGGTAGGCCCTTTTGTCTCTACTAACTTTTCCTGATGATATGAAGAGTGATCAATCTGGACCATTTGGCACTGGGGGTAACTTAATCTCAAATACAGGGACTGTCATACCTACTCCCTATGATCCTTGACATATTCTGAGTCTACAATATCCTCATAGCCTCTACAAAATATAATTGGTGTTGGATATCAAGTCTTAATATGAAAATTTGATTCAAACTTCAAACAAATTCTACTTCCTGTCAAGCTGACTTCATTTTCCATTGACTAGGTCTTCTTATCAGGACACTGCAGGACACTGTGAACCATACATGATGTTGATGTATAAAATTGATGAGCTCTGATACCAGGGAAATTTAAATTTTAATGTGCTCATTTCACCATGAAAAATATTACATTATTTTAAGCCAACCATAGGCACACATTCCACCCCTGAGAAAAGAAATTATTTCTTGATTTTAAATGAGACCTTGTTGGATTCTCGTACCAGGGATAATGATCCACCAAGATAAGATAAAAATGCATAAATTCTGATGTTCTAAAACTTAAAATAAACTGAAATCAATTACGAAGGGTGCATACATGGAGCATGCATTGTCAGACTACTTGTTGGATATGTACAATTTTTGGATGGCTAATGATACTTCTTCACAATTTGTACTTGTCTCTCATGATACAACACTTCTCTAGCTCATTTACTTTTGGAAGTTTAAATATGGGAAGAAAATAGATACTGCTATTAATAGCAGGTGCTTTGGAAGCGCTAATTCCTATATCACAGAAGCTATAGTTCATCTGAATCATCTTCTTTTGTACTTATTTTTTGATCAGGTTCATATTCTCCTGCGAAATGAGCATGATGTCTTTTAAACTTCCTATTTTTATTATGGTATTTTTCTTGGGGACAATTTCTTGCAATATGTCCCATCTTCTGGAAAATGAAGAATCTAAATATTGAGAGATATTTATTAGAATCTTGTCCTTTATGAGGCTTTTGAAATATTTTGTGAGAGTGGACTTCTTTATTTTTCTTTCCTTTTCTTGCGTGAGCTGATAACGCTTGAAATTCATTGCTTTCTATCTTTTCCTTTCCTTCCTCTAATATGGCTTCTTGTTGAGTACAATCTTCCCACAATTTGTTGAACTTAGTTAACTTTAATCTAGAGCAGATTCCTTGGATGAAGGATTACCAATCATTTGGAAGACCATTCAATGTGGTCATCATTATCTCGGCTTCTTCAACTGAGTCTCCAATAGCTTCAAGCCATTATTTAATCTGGGACACTCTTGTCAAGTCATATTGTATGGCTTCTCAATTTTTCATCTTCACTTTATTGAGTTGTTTCCTCAAGGTCATTTTCTGATTGATGTTCTTTCCTTCAAACATATGGGATAAGGCACCCATCATTTTATTTGTTTTTTTTTTTTTTTTTTTAAATGATGAGACATGAGGGATTAAGTGGTTCCTGATGGAATTGGAAATTATCCTGTTTTCTTTGATCCTATCCTTCTTATATTTGGCTTTGGACTCATCTCCCTCTGGCTCTTCAATATCTTTTTCAACAAAACTTACAAGGTCATTCTCTTCTAGAATGAGCATCACTTTGTACTTCCATGCTCATAAGTCATCGAATCCTTCAATATTTTCGTCAAGCTTGGTACTGGTAGTCATCCTTCATATAATAAGTAAAATAAAAAATGAATTTTGAAGATGATTTTATTATACCTTACCAAAGAGATTGTTGAGTCAAATATGAAATATGTCACAAAATCTGCAGCAGCTGCAACCAGACCTAGGGTTTATGAGGAACCACTAATTTTTCAGCTTGTGAAATATTGAGTTCTGATCCAGGGAATGGATTCACCCTACCTAGGTGAGTTCCTAGGTGTGGTTACTTTCTCCAACTTCCTCGCTAAACAAGGAAAATGTCACACTTAGGGTTTATGCAGTTGCAAGAAGTTGCAGTTTAATTTTTTTTTGTCAAACTGAGAGTTTATGCAGAGGAGGAGGTGTGCTAGGGTTAGGAGAGTATTCCTAAGATATTATATCCTTCAACGATTTCTTATGTGCTGTGAAGATGCCTTCTTTCAGGTCCACTCTGATAACATGTTTATTTTTCTACTTAAGCAGTTAGCTAGTTTAGAATTATTTTTACTATTAAACCATTATCACAATAAATACATATAAAAGATCACTGAAATAATAACATTCACAACATGAAAAATATTTACCCTGGGAAAACCCCTTAAGGGGAAAATCCTAGAAAACTTCCTCAATATAGATTTTCCAACCAAGAATAATGCTTCTCTCTAAGAGAGAACTAGCAAAGAAGAAGGTCCTCCTCTATCCCTTGACTAGCGAACAGTAGTGCACCACTTAACCAAGATGTATCCAAGAGATAGACCAAGAAACTTCACAATGTCAGACCTAACTATAATAGCTTCTTCCTTCAAGACTTGTGCACTTCTTCTGTAGCCACAAAACTTGTGTGTGTAAGTATTGCCCAAATGAGGCGCTGGCCTCTCTTATAAATAATAGTGTCCAAATTAGGTCTGGGCTGACCTATCACTTTATCTTTCAATTTTTCATTTTACTTGTCAAGGTACAATAGGGCTATATTAACAAATATAATAGAATAATACTCTTTAGGGTTTTTCTTGGTCAAATAAAATAAAGATATCTTTCGAAGGTACTCAATCTTCAACACTTTCTATTTTGTTCTCAAGTGTTCCCAAAGCCAACCATTTATTTCATGTAAGAGGGTGGGTCTGAAGATTCACCTCTCATATTTATTAGGGAGCATGGGTTGAAGTAAAATCAACATTGGGCAAAGTGAGAAGTCAACTAGATTGAGGAAAGATAAATTCGTATGGCCAAATAAGACAGTTTTTGCATGTGGATTTTGGATAGTAAGAGGGGAGTTGAGTGCTGGGAAGAACACCGGACATGGTATGCTTGAAGGAATGGATATGATTTATGCTGGAAATATCACCCATGTGCTTGTAAAATAGGTTGTAATCCTGTAGCATTTTGTTCTTGTTGAGAAAATGGCTCCAGAGTGTTGTGAAGGCTTCTATGAGCACTCCTTAAGAAACTAAGAATCACTAAAGTCCCCAACTAAGGGATTCTTGACCAACTTATTCCACTAGAAGCCCTGATAAAAGAATGGTGCAACCAGAGGGACTATGAGTAGTGAAGGGGGTACATTCCTTGGGTTGTGCATGTTGTGGGGAAGAGAGAGTTGGTGGATTGGAACTCGTGTAGGAGTAGAATCTAGGTTTGGGGTTGTTATGTGTGGAGAGTTGACGACCAAGACGACCATATATCCTTGTTGATTCATAGCCTCAACTCAGGGGTGGCCTGTTGTTGAGAGAAAATGAACACCAATTCCTATGGCTGGGAGGCTCATCCTTTGTATGCAACCAATTGGTTATATTTATAAATAGATAAGTGTTTTGTTGTTTTATTATGATTATTAGGTTGTGTAAATAATTATTTGAATTGTGTGTGTGTCTATTGTGTGATTACTGGATGCATTCATGCTTTTATAAATGATGTTATATGCATGGCTAAATCAACATGTTGGTTGTTGTAATATTTTAGGGCATGCTGCCCCTTCGTTTTATTTTATATGCATTGGGTATTTTTAGATTTCTATTTAGCAGGATAAGTCCCTTTTTAGGTGACATGACTCATCTTAGAAGGCTAGGTACATTACATATTTGTATTATGTCCATAGGGTTAGAACTGAACCTCCATGGGTCAAACTCAACACATAAAAGTTGAAATTGCATAATTAAAGCTCAAAGAATGTTTGCATTGTGGTTGCAATATTTTTATAGGAAAATGTGTGAGGAGATTTCCTATAATTTTGGTGAAATTTGAGTTTGGGGATAAAAAATCCCCAATTTTAATCTCTAAATGAGCATGTTTGGTCTAATTTTGGATAGTACATAGCAACCTGGGGAAAAATTGGGCGAAATTGAGAAAAATTCCCAATTTCTACAATGAAATTCATTGAGGATTCGACACAGGCATGTCGGATTTTGGGTGCAGAGGTCGAATTGACTTGCACGGGGCCAAAATTCGCAATTAGAAATCTTAATCTAGAGTTTCCTGGTGGCCACATTTTTAGAAATTTTGAAAATTTTGGAATTTTGAAAATTTAGGGTAATTTTCCATACCATGACATCAACTCATGTGGAGACCACGCCATGGGTGACATGGAAGTGAGGTGGAAGTGGTGACATGGAATTCCAAGGTGGTAGGTCCACGGTGTCAGGATAGTGGTAGGCCACGGTGGTTGGGTGACCAACGAGGCAGTATCGATCAATACCATAAGTGGTATCATAGGGGTAGTGAAGGGGTTTTGGGATCTATCATTGGGGATGTGAAACCAATGAAAAAACACCACATATTAGGGATTTTTTGTAGTGTCGCATTGCATAGGGAATTTTATCCCTTGCACATGTTGGCGATGCAAAATGTCCCCACCCATCATTGGTCTCCCCTTATCTCCATCGTTGGATCTCATGAGCATGCAAGTTCGTGCATCACGTCATGGAGAGGGTGTTAACCCTTATGCATGTTAGCGATGAAAAATCAATGTGGGTCATCGATGTCCCAATCATATCCACCATTGGATAGGGGGTAAGCAATTTCATGCACCAAGGAAAATGGTGTGGGATGGGACCCACCCATCCCCACGACAATTGAGAGGGTTTTAGGTGGACTTTTGGAAGAATAGGTGGGGCCCTTGTCCCATATGTTCTCGGGAAGGGTACCATGTGGGAAACTAGGTGTAGTGGGGCCAAAAATAAAGGAAAATAAAGAATAAAGAGGAGAGAGAACGAGGGAGGAGAAGATTGACAAGGCATGGCTAGGGTGGCCAAGAGGATGACATGGAATCATCTCAGGGTGCCATGTAAACCTAGAAGGCCACATCAATAACCACGTCAACAAATATGCCACATGGGAAAAATTGTCCTTAAGTCTAAAAGAAAAAGAAGTCTGGAGCAAAAATCATATTTTGGCCCTAGCAAAAGAATAGTAACTCAGAATAAGATATGGTTTTCTGGGTTTTTTCCACAATGTTGAGGGATACAATAATTCCAGAGAGGACCACTAGCGAATTACACTCATATTTCCTAGAAAATGCAAATTACATGTTTTTAAAGATCAGGGTCAAGCTCGATCGAAGGAACACAATTACTAATGAAAAATTTACAAAGTGTAAAAAATGTAGGCATCAAAATATTATGTAAATTAATTGGCTAGATTTTAAGGGGTTTGGAATGGGCATGTTGAAACAGGCCAAAATCCACTATTCCATACCACTTTTTAGGTATTTTGGGGATTTTCAGAGGAGAAAAAGGGTCCCTAGAGGGAAAATTTGGAAAATTTTATTTATTTGGCATTTTGTATACTCACCAGTATATATAAATTTAGTTTAGTGATTTTTTCCCAGAAGTGCACAGTTTGGGAGATAGTTAGTTTGGCTAAAATATCTAAGTTTGGAAAAAAGGGGAAGAAAAGGACAAAGTTGTCATTTCTAGACTGTTGCATTTTTTGACTAGAGCATCGGATTGACAATATGAGATTTATTTTGAAATTGATGTCATCATTATTATTTATTTCTCATAAAAATGTTTCTCTATTTCTAGACAAATATACTTCTACAAGTGACAAAAGTTAGTGTCTTGGATAAATTGCACCTAAAAGAAAAGTGCATAAAAAAGGGGATATATTGACAATATTCAGATGACTATATGTTTATTCTTAGAGATCAAATTTGAGAAATAGAGTAGTCATTGGAAATATATTATATAGGAGAATCCATATATCCACTCAAAATTTAGCTTTGAGCTGAAAGATCCTCAACAAATCAAAAGGAAGGTGGCTAGAGGACTTGAAGGACACCATTGAAAAGAATGGGAATTTAAGGAATCCATAAATTTTGGCTCATAAACCATATTGAAGCATGTGTATGGTACTTGGAAAGTTGATCCATAGTAAAACATTACAAAAGTTATAATTTCTCTAGGGGAGCATCGGGTTACTCTATAAAGTTGTAGGTAAAAAAAGTGGAATTGGATTCTGTGAACCATGTATCTACTCGATGTGAAGATTTTTCCAAATATTATCAAAATTTGGAGAAGCTTTCCCAGATGACAGAGGTAAGTGTCATAGGTTATTGTGGGGTAAGGAATAGTATTGAAAATCATGAAAGTTCCTATGCATGAGTATAGAGGCACATTTGAAGTGAAATATCTTGGAAAAATAAAAATAAAAATAAAAATAATTCATCTTATTAACATTCCATTATTAATAAGTAGAGGATCACTCCAACATAGTGTGTTGTGTGAACTGATTGCTAGCAAGAGGATAAGATTCCACAAATGATGATTTTGTGGGTCTATTCTATATTTATCCTAGGGTCCATTAGACAAGGAAGCAAGTCATGCTTATGCAATTGTTTGAGGAATCAAAGAGTTACAGAGGGAAGTGCAGGTCTAAAGAGAAAGTATTTAAAAGGTTTATAGAGGAATCAATAAGAAGAGGAAAAGCTAAATATTCATCTTATACAGAGTATGAATGGTTTTCAAAGGTAAATCAATATATTTTCTCACAAGAAACATGAATGCCAATAGGTGAAAAATTCCAATTGCATGCATAGACAAAGAGTTAAGAAAGGATGTGTGACTCACGGGATGGGTAAAATTCATGTCTATGGCCTAGGATATGAGGACTTATAAGAGTAGCTAATATGAATTGGAAATTGTAGCTAAAGTATTTACGGTAAAAAAGCCACTTCCATTATTATAGTGCTTAGTGGAATCATAGTGAAAGAGTAATCATCTAGGGAATTAAATAGTGAAGAGACTTTCACTCTAAATGGTGTCAAAGGAAACATAAAGTAGTTTGTAGGTATATTATAGAGGGAGTGAAAATCCAGGAATCTAGTATGTGGATAAAGCTAGAACGAGATTATTCTACATGAAGGAAGAAGGTGTGAGGTGGAAACACTAGTTGACAGATTGGATGGAAATGCAAGTTATCCAAGTTGGGATTGGCTAGAGGTTCTTAGTAAGAAGAGCATGTCATCAAGGAGCTACAAGATTTAAACAATATAAATAAAATTGAAATAGATATGCACTAGTGTGCATGATGGAAGAGGGAAACATGTTCATGGTTATTCCTTGAAGTCTCATGCTAATAATGGTCAAATTCCATAAGTAATATTGATGTTAAGTATACATTAATATGCATGCATGTATTGTTTATGGAGGTGAACAACTAAAAGATAAGTCGTTTCCACTCATGAGTGGAGATATTTTCAACAGATGATAGAGGTGCAACAAGGAGTCACATGTTGAGATAGTCCCATGATAAGGGACTATATAAAGACACTATTGGAAGGTCAAAGACATGATTTGATGATTTTTGAGAGATAGACAGTGGACTGTAGAGGCATTATTTTTCTTATGCCAAGAATCCTGGATTACATTCTAAAAACATGCATGTGTGGAAGGCTACATATGTTGTAACAACTATTAATGGTAGAAATATTTGGAAGAAGTTAGAGGCAAGGGAGATGCATCTACCATATACTACAACAACAAAATAAATAAGTTGAAATAAATATGCATTGGAGTGAATGATAGAAGTGATGCATTATGGATATGATAAACATAGAATGCATGTGCATGAAGTGGGCATGATGATATTTAATGCATAATGAATATTGATGTGTGTTTTTGCATATGGACATGTTTGAATATTCTTGAGGCATGCTTGTAGATTGAGAGTAGTATGTTGGTATATGTATCTATGCAATAATGATATTGTGATATTTGAACATGACTATTGATGGATTGTGTATCTAGGGAAATGCCTATAGAATGGAAGAAGATGATGTTGATGATGTTGTTGCACATAAAAAGCCATCCATGTGAAGACAATGAGGATGGTAATATGTTGATAAAGAGGTCAATAAAATGGATCCTACAAATTTCCACAACAATATTATATGGTCAGATAGCATCAAGTAAATTGATAACAACCATGTAGGTATGCATTTGGGGTTGTTATGATGAATACACGATGAAGGGTATGAAGGTAAGAATTCCCTCAGCTATATTTTTCAATATTGAAATTGATGTAAAGGAAAAGATCCTTGAATATACAAATTTTATTGATCCTTAAATGCATTTATATCTGAATTTAATTGCATATTTTGTTATGTTGGTGATGAGGTCATAACCAAGTCAAGAGAAATTAATCCTTTTGTAGAAATGAGTTGCATTATAGAAAACCATGTGTGAGGCCATGATGTGGTTGGAAATGGAAGGGAAACAAAACCATCCAAGTGAATGATGATTTTCCCCTATCTGGCTTATTTTTGGACTGCAACCTCTTTTCTAGCATGAGAGAGCACTAAGAGAATCATATTCCTAGTGTTTTGTATGGGTTGAAGAGTAAGGCATCCAAATGATCAGATAGGTAAATGGATAAGAGTTTAGATAATGTTTTAAGGTGTGGGCTATACCTTCCAAATCAAACGGTAGAATACATGACATTGGCATACAATATTCCCGAGTCAATGCAAGGATGCATTATGTAGATGTGGCCATGGTTATTTGAACATTTGTTGTATTTATTGGTAAAGTTTGATTGCATTAGGAAAATATTGGTGCCCTAATTATGCATGTAAAACGAAGGATAATTTCATTCTAGATAATATGATTAATGGTTGATATCCATTTTTAATGTGAATAAGGGATGGAAATGATTGAATTGTTGGTACAATACATTTCTGAGATGATTTCATGAATTGTTGTAAATGTGCATGAGTGCTAAAATTATGTTTGGCTAAGTAAAAATTGATAAAATTGTAGGATGAATGGTATTGGATATGGAAGGGATATAAGCCCAGAAACAAGATCGATTCATACTACTGCAAGAGCCAAATAATTATGAGAAGAAAACTCATGCATGGGAAATTTTGTTTTCCTCCATAAAACAAAATTGAGAAATTAATAATTAAAAATTGTTATGATATGCTAACAATTTGTTTGGTTGCATGGAAATTGAGAAAATAGTCGGAAGAATAGTCTTGGATATGGCAGGGACATAACCCCTTAAAGAACACTCATATCTACAATTGCAAGAGATAAACATAATGAGTAGAAAACTCATGTTTAGGAAAAAAAAAAATCCTGTATAAAATAGATTTCAAAATTATAATTGAAAATTGTATGATGATGTCTCATATTGAATGCATACACATTATGAAGAGGGCATGCTTGCCACATGTTACAAATTGCTAGTGGAATTCTAGAAGCAAGTTGACATTTATGTATGCAAGAACACCTTGGAAAATGATGTATCATTGGAGAAACTATGTAACAATGAAAGGGATGTATGAGCCTAGAGGGTGAGTATAACAAGAAGAACAAAGTTTCCAGGATTGCAGAAGAACCGGGTTGTCAGGTCTAAAGAGTGCACTCATGGGTGGGAGTTGCACTGTTGAAGAAAGAGGTTGTAAGGCTTAAAGAGTAAACTCATGTGTGGGAGTTTCAGTATCGAAGAAGCAAGTTGTTAGGCGTAAAGAGTGAACTCTTGTGTGAGTTTCATTACATCAACAAGGTTTCTACTAGTTATTGTACTAGTATTTCTTCCTAGCAATGAGTTGTCCCTTGAGGTCCGAGTACCAAGGTTCTTGATTACTGTTATCGCACAATTTGTAGGAAAGGTTTAAGTAGCTTGAGTCAAGACATAAAACCGGCGTAGAAAGAGCTCCCCACCCACTGCCACCTCGATGGAGAGCTCTTTCTGTTTAGGATGGCTAGTCCAAGGGAGACGCCCCTATGTAATCTCGGTTTTAGAAGGGCTAAAGGGGTAATGGACCAAGTTAAAGATTCCCTTTTATAGATTATTGCCAAGGATGAGATAGTCAAAGGAGATGTTCCACTGATGAGGCACCTGTTTTCGAGACAAGACAAACAAAGCTAGAAAATGTCCTTACAGTGGGTTAGTACTTCACAATATCAATGACTATCCTCAAATATACATATGAGCAATGATTAGATATAATTATTGACAAAGTCAATGATTATTAAACAAAGATAAATAGCTTATATCACTTCTTCAATAAGTACAAAGATAATGGCATTCAATGTATGAAATCAAATCCTTTATATTATCACAATGCAAATCTGCTCATATATAAATATGTTTGCTGCGTCACAATTGCATATTAGAGTGACGTCAGCCCTAATCTATGCTAGTTTTGGAAGGCAAAAGGTGAACATTTTACTCAATAAACCCAAGAAGTTAAACTATGCTTCAATGCCAACCAAATTACAAAGTTTTTCACTTAGATTAGGATCAAAAGAGAGTTGACGTCACAAGTAATATTGCTGCTGCAAGAGGTGACGTCAGCCCTAGAATTAACTTAGTTTGAAAGACAAAGAGTAAAACGTTTTGTCAAATAAGATTAAAGATGCAATCAATGACTCAAAGTCTATCAAATGGAGGTGACAATGTCAAAACATTTATGTCAAAGAAAGAGATCAAACAAGGTATGATGTCACCTATATTATTCTGTTGTAGGATTAGGGTTAGGTAGCCAAGAAGTGGACGTTTTAGCTAAATCAACCAATGAATAGTCTTGAAACCTCTATGGCTATGATAAGATGACTCAGACACAACTTTTCATCCAAACAAAAGTCTAAAAAAGGCAAGACGTCATCAGCATTAGGGTTAGTTCTAAGTGCTAGGGTTAGTAGGGTTAGTTAGGGTTTCAAATCAAGAGAGTTTGAAAGATTTGTTTGAACATCAAAGACTCAATGTTGTAGCTTAAGACTAGTGCCTTGGGTATTATGGAGTCAAGGAGTAAGGCTAATGGCTTGGGAAAATCTAAATCTAAGGACGAGAGAGTTAGGCTTGATGGTGTTGCTATGGCACGGCCACCAAGTCAAAACCCTAAGGGGAGGAGGCTCATTCCGGTGTAGCTAAAGCTAGGCCTCATGCTCCTCCCTCTTTCCTTAGAACTCTTTGGCAAAATGGCTAGCTTTAAAATACAAGTCTAGGGCTGAAAAGTGTTGCTTAGATACAAGGCTTTTCAAACCCTAAAAGTCCAAACCCTAGGTGTAAATTCAATTAGGCCTAGAATGTCCTCTTTTTTCAACTTGTATCCAAAACTAAACTAGAATAAGGAATGGCTAGTGTAGCTATGGCTAGGCTAAACCTTCTTTAATCAATGGCTAAACTAGTTTTTGTCATGGGGACATGAAGCCACGACCTACTTATGTGTTGGCTCCCTAGGGTTTCAATGATGAAGCATTATAATAACAATGTAACTATTCATGCAAGATATTTCATCAACAACCATTCAATCAAGAAGTTTTGATGAAGAAAACACTTACAAATTCATGAAAGAGCTTATCAAACCCTAGTTGTAAACCTTCCAATGAAAAAAACACCATATGCATGCCAAAAATGATCCTCCTCAAGTGTACCGCCTCACTCCAAGAGCAAACAACCAAGACAAAAGATGAAAAGAGTCACTCTCACAAGAGAGTAAGTTGTGTTATGATAAAAATGAGAGGCAACGTCCTCTCTTTATATGATCCTCATGACCATTAATTAACAAAATAAGTCATGGAAAACAACCGACAAGGCTGACATTACATTATTCAATTATTTGTCACTTTACATGCTAAAAATGCCAAAAATGAGCAGAAAATGGAGACATCAGGCCCCTTTAGGGGAGACCTTGGCCCCTTTAGGGCAAAGTCATCATCCAGTAAGCCAGACGTTGGCCCCTCTGGGGCTCCTACAACCTTCTATGCGTGCCCAAAAAGCCCAACACACTGCCATATGCTCCAGAAAATGTCCAGCTAGTCCCGGGTGGCATCCTATCCATCAAGGTCCACGTCCCATCTGCCAGGGGTTGATCCCCATAGGCTAGGTCTTTGCCAAAACATCCTGATGAGGGTGGCCTTCTTCTTCTCCGTGCAAGGGCTTGTCAAAAACCTGTCCTGCCTCTGTCATCCCAGCGACCATCTGATGGGCATTTTAGCCCCGTGGAGGTCCTAGCTACTCATCTCCCCATGTGCACCAATCCTCTAGTACCTGTCCGCCGGTCATGGTCCTGTACATCAAAGACTATGCCCTCCAGGGGCTCATCAGTCCTAAATATCATAGCAATGTAAATCACATCTCATCATTAAAATTATCAAACATATGCATAAAATCCCTAACAAATATTCTAAGAGCTCAAAGACATTACACAGACCCACTATACAAAGCTAAGGAAACCAAAAGGGAAACCTATTGGGTTCATACCCACAAGAAATGGAAATTTTCCTCAAAGGGTCATTCAAGCCATGTATAATGAGATGATATGGTTTTTTAGGGATGTCTAGTCATAGTCAGACCAAGGGTTGGTGTTGTCTGTGGGTTCCTTTGTAGGAGGTGAGCTGTACCCGTCATGGATGCATTTTTTCCAAGCCCTTTTTGCCTTATCTTTCTTTTATTACTTTTTTACTACAAGCCTTGATGAAAAGGACACTGCCTTGGCTTGGTGGCCAGAGCTGACAGCGTTACCCACTAGTATGTTTGCAAAAATGAGAAGGTTGGCTCGTGATGAGACCCCCTTTCCTTTGGCCATGCAACCAAAGGTCACTGCCCTGGCTTGGTGACCAGATAGTGGCAATGTCATACCGCTAAATACTTATGAACATAATGTGCTGGCTCGTGATGAGACCTGCCATCCTCTTGGTTAGGTCTTGCATTTATTTATTTAATCATTTTTCTTAGGGTCCCTTAGTTTCTTATCGAGAGGCTTTTTATTGCCTTCTCAGGGATTCCCTGGGTGAAGCATCTCTAGGTTTTCATTTTCCTATGGCTTTTATCTTTTTACCAGTTGCTTTTACCCCCTGGGCCTTTAGCCCCTTCTTCCCACAAGATAAGATGTACCCTGGAAGGTCATCCTAATGGCCAGACTAGGGGAATGCGATGGATGAGTGGGATATAAGATGAAAAAGTGATAAGATGGTGGGAGAGGATGATGGCTCTGCAAACCCCCCTTGGTGGCTAACCAAAACCCATGAATACCAACTTGCTAAGTTACCCCATCAATC
>JZKD02S1751422.1:160905-186414 GCA_000966675.3 Picea glauca
TTACAATTATTTATTTCACACCATATATACTACATGGGCCTTATTTAATAGATATGACCTCAATACATAGAAACATATATACCTACTTAAGGGATTTTGGGTAGGACCCTAACATTCCCTCCCCGTTATAAAGTAGTATAATGTCCCTGGTTTTAATTCATGTAAATTATAATGTAATTGTATACATTTCATTTAGTATGCTGAGCCGATATATATTAGGGAAAAGATATCATATTGATTAATATGGTCGAGGGCCAAATTGTATATTATGTAAATTGAAATGACTAATAAAAGTAGTAATTGTTGGATGTGATACGAGAGGGATGAAAAAAATTGGGGGTTATGATTCCACAAGAGAGAGGGGTCCAAGGGGGAAATATTCATGGGTATTAATCCAACTAACAAATTTCCTAAAATTATTATCATTGTGTAAACCTTCTGCTGATTTTTCTACTTAAGTAGTTAACTAGTTTATCATTCTTTTTACTATTAAACCATTAGCATAATAACTGCATATAAAGGATCACTGAAAGAATAACATTCATAGCATGAACAATATTTACCCTATGAAAACCCCCCTAAGGGGAAAAACCCAACAAAATTCCTCAATACAGATTTTCTAACCAACAACAATGCTTCTCTCCAAGAGAGAAATAACAAAGAAGAAGGTCCTCCTATAACCCTTGACTAGGAAAGAGTAGCACACCACTTAACCAAGATGTATCCAAGAGATAGACAAAGAAACTTCACAATGTCACGCCTAGTTGCTATGGATTCTTCCTTCAAGACATGGGCACTTCTTATGTAGCCACATAACTTGTGTGTGTGAGTATTGTTCAAATGAGGTGTTGTCCTCTCTTATAAAGAGTAGTTGGCCAGCCTAAAATTAGGTCTGGGCCGACGTATGACTTTATCTTTCTTATTTTCATTTTACTTTTCAAGGCACAATAGGGAAAACTTTTACAAAGGCACAATAGGGTCGTCTTAACAAATATAATATAATAATATTATTTAGGGTTTTTCTTAGTCAAATACAATAAGGATATATTTTGAAACTACTCAATCTTCAACACTCCCTCTGAGCAAGGAAGGTATTATTCTCTTCATGGTAATCATCATTGCTTCTGCAGTTTTGCATATTTGGTCATTGTCTTGTTGTCAATCATGGATCTATATATCATAGGAAGTTCTACACTTTCACTTTAGTAGCGTACTAGCCTACGTTGGAGTAGCATACCAACCTGTGCTGGGGTAATATACCATCATGTGTTGGAGTAGCATACCAACCTCTGTTGGGGTAGTGTACCAACCTGCGTTGGAGTACCAACCTACATTGGGGTAGCGTACTAGCCTACATTAGAGTACTAACCTACGCTAGGGTAGCATACCATCCTGTGTTGGAGTACCAACCTACATTGGGGTAGTGTACCATCTTTTTTTTGAGTACCAACCTATGTTGGGGTAGCGTACCATCCTGCGTTGGAGTACCAACCAGTGATGGGGTAGTGTATTAACCTATGTTGGAGTACCAACCTACGTTGGGGTAGCGTACCAACATGCGTTGGTGTACCAACCTATGTTGGGGTAGTGTACCATCCTATGTTGGAGTACCAACCTACATTGGGGTAGCATACCAGCTTGCGTTGGAGTACCAACCTACACCGGGGTAGCATACTAGCCTGTGTTGGAGTACCAACATGAACTGGGGTAGCATATCAACCTGCGTTGGAGTACCAACCTGCACTGGGGTAGTGTACCAGCCTGTGTTGGAGTACCAACCTATGTTAGGGTAGCGCACCATCTTGCATTGGAGTACCAACCTGATTTGGGGTAGCGTACCATCCTGCATTGGAGTACCAACCTACGCTAGGGTAGCATACTAGCCTACGTTGGAGTACCAACCTACGCTAGAGTATCAACCACTACTTAGGATATCATTACTTCCCTCTACTGGGGAACACATCACTTCCCGTTTTAGGGGAACACATCACTTTCCGCTTATATGGAACATATCACTTCCCAATTCCGGGGAACATATCACTTCCTCTCATGAGGAAAAATCCTTCTAGACCACACCAAGATTGTCTCTGAAGTAGTCAAACTTCACTCTCAACAAAGGCTTAGTCAACACGTCTACTACCTGCTCATCAATAAGAACACACTGGAGCTTTACTACTCCCTTGTGTATCATCTCTTGGATATAATGGTACTTTATATCTATATGCTTGGACTTATCATGACACACTGGGTTCAATGACAACTTTATGCAACTCTGGTTGTAATAAAATATATAGGTTTCCTCCAACTCGAGATCGAACAGTTTTGTAATCAAATTCTGATGCCACACTACCTTGCCAAAAGATGATCATGTTGTCACATAATCTTCCTCTATGGAGCTAAGTGCCATACAATTCTACTTCTCATTGAGCCTTGAGATCAAAATTGATCCCATCAGGGATGATTTTAAGGATGGAAAATTATTTTAAAATGTAGAAACCTTGGCGAATCTTAGTAATCCTTCATATGCCAACTATAAATGTTTGGCGATATTTTTGTAAAAATATTCAAATTTCTAAGGATTCTGTATATTTTGTATAAAATTTGGCGATTTTTAAGGTAAAATAATTTTATCCTATGAAATTTGGGCAAATCATTTTTAGAACAACGAATATTTTTTTGGGAAAAACCATGGAAAATTAGACCATGAGAGAAATTTATCACCTAAAATCATCCCTCGATCCCATACGAAAGCAATATCTTGATGTACTTTTCCAGTTTCTGACACTACCTTCCCAATCTAAATATTTGTAGCCCTGCAATATTATCTCACAATCTGAGATATAACTGGGTCCATAATCGATTGTATCCTTTAGGTACCTCATCACATATTTTTCCACAATCAGGTCAACATGTCTTTCACCGCAAAACATATATCTATCCTCGTGTTCTTAGAACTAAATTTTCACATCACATTGTACCAAAATGATACACTTGTTCAATTGCAACTCAATCTGCATAATCATGTGTTGGCTCTATGTGATTTCTGCAAAGCACTATTTGTCTCACTTTCTAAGAGTATGTCCGCTACTCTCTCTGCAACTGTTCCTTTTGGAATTGGCACTCTACAACTACAACTATTTTTTCTGAGACTGACTGCTCCATCCTCACTGTAGCTTCTAAACTCTGAGAGTAGCTCCTCTACTCCATAACGATAATGGATTAATTTTCTCCCTCTGAATCTCATACTACACCAGATTCTTTTAATGGATCATGGTTGTTCTATATATACTGCTTCTGATTAATGGAGCAAGTGTCTCGTCATGGTATTCTCCCTCTTGTTGGGACAATCCTATGGACACAAATCAATATTTGTACATCTCTATGAATGGTCTTGGGGAGGCTGATTCTCCTTATTATATCATGAGGGATGACTCCCTTTGAACTCTAGCTCCTTTTGAGTTGGTACTTGGTAGGGTCGCTGCCTCACTACTAGTGGAGCCATCTGCTCCTCATGATATGGATAGTCAATGTTACATGGCTTTTCATCTTGCAAAGTGTCACGAGACCATACTGGTCTGATTACTACAATGATTCTGGGTAGGCCCTTTTGGCTCTACTAACTTTTCTAGATGATATGAAGAGTGATCAATCTGGACCATTTGGCACTGGGGGTAACTTAATCTCAAATACAAGGACTGTCATACCTACTCCCTATGATCCTTGACTTATTCTGAGTCTACAATATCCTCCGAGTCTATACAAGATATAATTGGTGTTGGATATCAAGTCATAATATGAAAATTTGATTCAAACTTCAAACAAATTCTACTTCCTGTCAAGGTGACTTCATTTTCCATTGACTAGGTATTCTTATCAGGATACAGCAGGACATTGTGAGCCATACATGATGTTGATGTATGAAATTGATGAGCTCTGATACCGACCATAGGCACACATTCCACCCCTATGAAAAGATATTATTTCTTGATTTTAAATGAGACCTTGTTGGATTCTCGTACCAGGGATAATGATCCACCAAGATAAGATAAAAATGCATAAATTCTAATGTTCTAAAACTTAAAATAAACTGAAATCAATTACAAAGGGTGCATACATGGAGCATGCATTGTCAGACTGCTTGTTGGATATGTACAATTTTTGGATGGCTAATGACACTTCTTCACAATTTGTACTTGCCCTCATGATACAACACTTCTCTAGCTCATTTACTTTTGGAAGTTTAAATATGGGAAGAAAAGAGATACTTCTATTAATATCACTTGATATTAATATTAGGTGCTTTGGAAGCGCTAATTCCTATATCACAGAAGCTATAGTTCATCTGAATCATCTTCTTTTGTACTTATTTTCCGATCAGGTTCATATTCTCCTGCGAAATGAGCATGATGTCTTTTAAACTTCCTGTTTTTATTATGGTATTTTGCTTGGGGACAATTTCTTGCAATATGTCCCATCTTCTGGAAAATGAAGAATCTAAATCTTGAAAGATATTTATGAGAATCTTGTCCTTTATGAGGCTTTTGAAATATTTTGTGAGAGTGGACTTCTTTATTTTTCTTTCCTTTTCTTGCGTGAGCTGATAATGCTTTAAATTCATTGCTTTCTATCTTTTCCTTTCCTTCCTCTAATATGGCTTCTTGTTGAGTACAATCTTCCCACAATTTGTTGAACTTAGTTAACTTTAATCTAGAGCAGATTCCTTGGATGAAGGATTACCAATCATTTGGAAGACCATTCAATGTGGTCATCATTATCTCGGCTTCTTCAACTGAGTCTCCAATAGCTTCAAGCCATTATTTAATCTGGGACACTCTTGTCAAGTCATATTGTATGGCTTCTCAATTTTTCATCTTCACTTTATTGAGTTGTTTCCTCAAGGTCATTTTCTGATTGATGTTCTTTCCTTCAAACATATGGGATAAGGCACCCATCATTTTATTTGTTTTTTTTTTTTTTTTTTTAAATGATGAGACATGAGGGATTAAGTGGTTCCTGATGGAATTGGAAATTATCCTGTTTTCTTTGATCCTATCCTTCTTATATTTGGCTTTGGACTCATCTCCCTCTGGCTCTTCAATATCTTTTTCAACAAAACTTACAAGGTCATTCTCTTCTAGAATGAGCATCACTTTGTACTTCCATGCTCATAAGTCATCGAATCCTTCAATATTTTCGTCAAGCTTGGTACTGGTAGTCATCCTTCATATAATAAGTAAAATAAAAAATGAATTTTGAAGATGATTTTATTATACCTTACCAAAGAGATTGTTGAGTCAAATATGAAATATGTCACAAAATCTGCAGCAGCTGCAACCAGACCTAGGGTTTATGAGGAACCACTAATTTTTCAGCTTGTGAAATATTGAGTTCTGATCCAGGGAATGGATTCACCCTACCTAGGTGAGTTCCTAGGTGTGGTTACTTTCTCCAACTTCCTCGCTAAACAAGGAAAATGTCACACTTAGGGTTTATGCAGTTGCAAGAAGTTGCAGTTTAATTTTTTTTTGTCAAACTGAGAGTTTATGCAGAGGAGGAGGTGTGCTAGGGTTAGGAGAGTATTCCTAAGATATTATATCCTTCAACGATTTATTATGTGCTATGAAGATGCCTTCTTTCAGGTCCACTATGATACCATGTTTATTTTTCTACTTAAGGAGTTAGCTAGTTTAACAATATTTTTACTATTAAACCATTATCACAATAACTGCATATAAAAGATCATTGAAATAATAACATTCACAACATGAAAAATATTTACCCTGGGAAAACCCCTTAAGGGGAAAATCCTAGCAAACTTCCTCAATATAGATTTTCCAACCAAGAACAATGCTTCTCTCTAAGAGAGAACTAACAAAGAAGAAGGTCCTCCTCTATCCCTTGACTAGTGAAGAGTAGTGCACCACTTAACCAAGATGTATCCAAGAGATAGACCAAGAAACTTCACAATGTCAGACCTAACTACAATAGCTTCTTCCTTCAAGACTTGTGCACTTCTTCTGTAGCCACAAAACTTGTGTGTGTAAGTATTGTCCAAATGAGGTGTTGGCCTCTCTTATAAATAATAGTTTCCAAATTAGGTCTGGGCTGACCTATTACTTTATATTTCAATTTTTCATTTTACTTGTCAAGGTACAATAGGGCTGTATTAACAAATATAATACAATAATAATCTTTAGGGTTTGTCTTGGTCAAATAAAATAAAGATATCTTTCGAAGGTACTCAATATTCAACACTTTCTATTTTGTTCTTGAGTGTTCCCAAAGCCAACCATTTATTTCATGTAAGAGGGTGGGTCTGAAGATTCACATCCCATATTTATTAGGGAGCATGGGGTTGAAGTAAAATCAACATTAGGCAAAGTGAGAAGTCAACTGGATTGAGGAAATATAAATTCGTATGGCCAAATAAGACAGTTTTTTCATGTGGATTTTGGATAGTAAGAGGGGAGTTGACTGCTGGGAAGAACACCGGCCATGGTATGCTTGAAGGAATGGATATGATTTATGCTATAAATATGGCCCATGTGCTTGTAAAATAGGTTGTAATCCTGTAGCGTTTTGTTCTTGTTGAGAAAATGGCTCCAGAGCGTTGTGAAGGCTTCTATGAGCACTCCTTAAGAAAATAAGAATTCCTAAAGTCCCCAGCTAAGAGATTCTTGACCAACTAATTCCACTAGAAGCCCTGATAAAAGAATGGTTCAACCTGAGGGACTATGAGTAGTGAAGGGGGTACATTCCTTGGGTTGTGCATGTTGCGGGGAAGAGAGAGTTGGTGGATTGGAACTCCTGTAGGAGTAGAATCTAGGTTTGGGGTTGTTATGTGTGGAGAGTTGACGACCAAGACGACCATATCTCCTTGTTGATTCATAGCCTCACCTCAAGGGTGGCCTGTTGTTGAGAGAAAATGAACACCAATTCCTATGGCTGGGAGGCTCATCCTTTGTATGCAACCAATTGGTTATATTTATAAATAGATAAGTGTTTTGTTGTTTTATTATGATTATTATGTTGTGTAAATAATTATTTGAATTTTGTGTGTGTCTATTGTGTGATTACTCGATGCATTCATTCTTTTATAAATGATGTTATATGCATGGATAAATCAACATGTTGGTTGTTGTAATATTTTAGGGCATGCTGCCCCTTGGTTTTATTTTATATGCATTGGGCATTTTTAGATTTGTATTTAGCAGGATAAGTCGCGTTTTAGGTGACATGACTCATCTTAGAAGGCTAGGTACATTACATATTTGTATTATGTCCATAGGGTTAGAACTGAATCTCCATGGGTCAAACTCAACACATAAAAGTTGAAATTGCATAATTAAAGCTCAAAGAATGTTTGCATTGTGGTTGTAATATTTTTACAAGAAAATGTGTGAGGAGATTTCCTATAATTTTGGTGAAATTTGAGTTTGGGGATAAAAAATCCCCAATTTTAATCTCTAAATGAGCATGTTTGTTCTAATTTTGGATAGTACATAACAACCTGGGGAAAAATTGGGCAAAATTGGGAAAAAGTCCCAATTTCTACAACGAAATTCATTAAGGATTCGACACAGGCGTGTTGGATTTTGGGTGCAGAGGTCGAATTGACTTGCACGGGGCCAAAATTGGCAATTAGAAATCTTAATCTAGAGTTTCCTGGTGGCCACATTTTTAAAAATTTGGGAAATTTTGGAATTTTGAAAATTTTGGGTAATTTTCCATACCATGACATCAACTCATGTGGAGACCACGCCATGGGTGACATGAAAGTGAGGTGGAAGTGGTGACATGGAATTCCAAGGTGGTAGGTCCATGGTGTCAGGCTAGTGGTAGGTCATGGTGGTTGGGTGACCAACGAGGCAGTATCAATCGATACCATAAGTGGTATCGTAGGGGTAGTGAAGGGGTTTTTGGATCTATCATTGGGGATGTGAAACCAATGAAAAAAAACCACATATTAGGGAGTTTTTGTAGTGTCGCATTGCATAGGGAATTTTATCCCTTGCACATGTTGGCGATGCAAAATGTCCCCACCCATCATTGGTCTCCCCTTATCTCCATCATTGGATTTGAGGAGCATGCAAGTTCGTGCATCACATCATGGAGGGGGTGTTAACCCTTATGCATGTTAGTGATGCAAAATCAATGTGGGTCGTCGATTTCCCAATCATATGCACCATTGGATCGAGGGTAAGCAAGTTCATGTGCCAAGGAAAATGGTGTGGGATGGGACCCACCCATCCCCACGACAATTGAGAGGGTTTCAGGTGGAGTTTTGGAAGAATAGGTGGGGCCCTTGTTCCATATGTTCTCGGGCAGGGTACCATGTGGGAAACCACGTGCAGTGGGGCCCAAAATAAAGAAAAATAAAGAAGAAAGAGGAGAGAGAATGAGGGAGGAGAAGATTGACAAGGCATGGCTAGGGTGGCGAAGAGGATGACATGGAATCATCTTAGGGTGCCATGTAAACCTAGAAGGACACATCAATAACCACGTCAACAAATATGCCACATGGGAAAAATTGTCCTTAAGTCTAAAAGAAAAAGAAGTCTGGAGCCAAAATCATATTTTGGCCCTAGCAGAAGAATAGTAACTCAGAATAAAATATGGTTTTCTGGGTTTTTTCCACAATGTCGAGGGATACAGTAATTCTAGAGAGGACCACTAGCGAATTACACTCATATTTCCTAGAAAATGAAAATTACATGTTTTTAAAGATCAGGGTCAAGCTCAATCGAAGGAACATGATTACTAATGAAAAATTTACAAAGTGTAAAAAATGTAGGCATCAAAATATTATGTAAAGTAATTGGCTAGATTTTAAGGGGTTTGGAATGGGCATGTTGAAACATGCCAAAATCCACTATTCCATACCACTTTTTAGGTATTTTGGGGATTTTCGGAGGAGAAAAAGGGTCCCTAGAGGGAAAATTTGGAAAATTTTATTTATTTGGCATTTTGTATACTCACCAGTCTATACAAATTTGGTTTAGTGAAGTTTTCCTAGAAGTGCACAGTTTGGGAGATAGTTAGTTTGGCTAAAAAATCTAAGTTTGGAAAAAAGAGGAAGAAAAGGACAAAGTTGTCATTTCTAGACTGTTGCATTTTTTGACTAAAGCATCGGATTGACAATATGAGATTTATTTTGAATTTGATGTCATCATTATTATTTATTTCTCATAAAAATGTTTCTCTATTTCTAGACAAATTTACTTCTACAAGTGACAAAATTTGGTGTCTTGGATAAATTGCACCTAAAAGAAAAGTGCATAAAAAAGGGGATACATTGACAATATTCAAATGACTATATGTTTATTCTTAGAGCTCAAATTTGAGAAATAGGGTAGTCATTGGAAATATATTATATAGGAGAATCCATATATCCACTCAGAATTTAGCTTTGAGCTGAAAGATCCTCAACAAATCAAAAGGAAGGTGGCTAGAGGACTTGAAGGACACCATTGAGAAGAATTGGAATTTAAGGAATCCATAAATTTTGGCTCATAAACCATATTGAAGCATGTGTATGGTACTTGGAAAGTTGATCCATAGTAAAAAATTACAAAAGGTATAATTTCTCTAGGGGAGCATCGGGTTACTCTATAAAGTTGTAGGTAAAAAAAGTGGAATTGGATTATGTGAACCGTGTAACTACTCGATGTGAAGATTTTTCCAAATATTATCAAAATTTGGAGAAACTTTCCCAGATGACAGAGGTAAGTGTCATAGGTTATTGTGGGGTAAGGAATATTATTGAAAATCATGAAAGTTCCTATGCATGAATATAGAGGCACATTTGAAGTGAAATATCTTGGAAAAATAAAAGTAAAAATAAAAATAATTCATCTTATTAACATTCCATTATTAATAAGCAGAGGATCACTCCAACATAGTGTGTTGTGTGAAGTGATTGCTAGCAAGAGGATAAGATTCCACAAATGAGGATTTTGTGGGTCTATTCTATATTTATCCTAGGGTCCATTAGACAAGGAAGCAAGTCATGCTTATGCAATTGTTTGAGGAATCAAAGAGTTGCAGAGGGAAGTGCAGGTCTATAGAGAAAGTATTTTAAAGGTTTATAGAGGAATCAATAAGAAGAGAGAAAGGTAAATATTCATCTTATAAAGAGTATGAATGGTTTTCAAAGGTAAATCAATAGATTTTCTCACAAGAAACATGAATGCTAATAGGTGAAAAATTCCAATTGCATGCACAGACAAAGAGTTAATAAAGGATGTGTGACTCACGGGATGGGTAAAATTCATGTCTATGGCCTAGGCTATGAGGACTTATAAGAGTAGCTAATATGAATTGGAAACTATAGCTAAAGTATTTACGGTAAAAAAGCCACTTCCATTATCATAGTGCTTAGTGGAAGCATAGTGAAAGAGTAATCATCTAGGGAATTAAATAGTGAAGAGACTTTCACTCTAAATGGTGTCAAAGGAAACATAAAGTAGTTTGTAGATATATTCTAACGCGATTGAAAATCCAGGAATCTAGTATGTGGATAAAGCTAGAACAAGAATATTCTACATGAAGGAAGAAGGTGTGAGGTGGAAACACTAGTTGACAGATTGGATGGAAATGCAAGTTAGCCAAGTTGGGATTGGCTAGAGGTGCTTAGTAAGAAGACCATGTCAACAAGGAGTGACAAGATTTAAACAATATAAATAAAATTGAAATAGATATGCACTAGTGTGCATGATGGAAGAGGGAAACATGTTCATGGTTATTCCTTGAAGTCTCATGCTAATAATGGTCGAATTCCATAAGTAATATTGATGTTAAGTATACATTAATATGCATGCATGTATTGTTTATGGAGGTGAACAACTGAAAGATAAGTTGTTTCCACTCATGAGTGGAGATATTTTCAACAGATGATAGAGGTGCAATAAGGAGTTACATGTTGAGATAGTCCCATGAGGAGGGACTATATAAAGACACTATTGGAAGGTCAAAGACATGATTTGATGATTCTTGAGAGCTAGACAATGGACTGTAGAGGCATTATTTTTCTTATGCCAAGAATCCTGGATTACATTCTAAAAACATACATGTGTGGAAGGCTACATGTGTGGAAGGCTACATATGTTGTAACAACTATTAATGGTAGAAATATTGGGAAGAAGTTAGAGGCAAGGGAGATGCATCTACCATATACTACAACAACAAAATAAATAAGTTGAAATAAATATGCATTGGAGTGCATGATATAAGTGATGCATTATGGATATGATAAACATAGAATGCATGTGCATGAAGTGGGAATGATGATATTGAATGCTTAATGAATATTGATGTGTGTTTGTGCATATGGACATGTCTGAATATTCTTGAGGCATGCTTGTAGACTGAGAGTAGTATGTTGGTATATGTATCTATGCAATAATGATATTGTGATATTTGAACATGAATATTGATGGATTGTGTATCTAGGGAAATGTCTATAGAATGGAAGAAGATGATGTTGATGATGTTGTTGCACATAAAATACCATCCATGTGAAGACAATGAGGATGGTAATATGTTGATAAAGAGGTCAATAAAATGGATCCTGCAAATTTCCACAACAATATTATATGGTCAGATAGCATCAAGTAAATTGATAACAACCATGTAGGTATGCATTTGGGGTTGTTATGATGAACACATGATGAAGGGTATGGAGGTAAG
This sequence comes from Picea glauca, assembly GCA_000966675.3. NCBI lineage: Eukaryota > Viridiplantae > Streptophyta > Pinopsida > Pinales > Pinaceae > Picea > Picea glauca. Next base: position 172,594 of record JZKD02S1751422.1, read on the forward strand.
AATTCCCTCAGCTATATTTTTCAATATTGAAATTGATGTAAAGGAAAAGATCCTTGAATATACAAATATTATTGATCCTTAAATGCATTTATATCAGAATTTAATTGCATATTTTGTTATGTTGGTGATGAGGTCATAACCAAGTCAAGAGAAATTAATCCTTTTGTAGAAATGAGTTCCATTATAGAAAACCATGTGTGAGGCCATAATGTGGTTGGAAATGGAAGGGAAAAAACACCATCCAAGTGAATGATGATTTTCCCCTATCTGACTTATTTTTGGACTGCAACCTCTTTTCTAGCATGAGAGAGAACTAAGAGAATCATTTTCCTAGTGTTTTGTATGGGTTGAAGAGTAAGGCATCCAAATGATCAGATAGGTAAATGGATAAGAGTTTAGATAATGTTTTAAGGTGTGGGATATACCTTCCAAATCAAACAGTAGAATGCATGACATTGACATACAATATTCCCAAGTCAATGCAAGGATGCATTGTGTAGATGTGGCCATGGTTATTGGAACATTTGTTGTATTTATTGGTAAAGTTTGATATATGGTTAGATCTACATGATTTTAAATGGGTAAACTGATTTTTAGTTCATGAATGAATTTTTGATATAGCTTGGCTGAATGATTGTTGATGGATTTCTGTGACCTTCCTTGGATCTGTGTGATCTCCCGTCGTGCCTTGCATTGTTGTATGAATTTTTACCTTTGCAGTGGCATTATATGTTCATGGCTATGTGTAGGGCGTTTATATGTTAATGGCTGGGTGTATGGAGTTCATATGTTAATGGTTGTTTTTAACCAGTGGGCATTTTTAAGTTAATGGTTGTGTTTATATCTAACTGGTGGTGTTTTTAAATTTGGTTGTGGGCGTTTTGTTTTAATCTGAGAATTTTCATACTGTCGTGGGCGTTTGTTTCAATCTGAGCATTTCGTATTATCGTGGGATTTTTATACCAGTGTGGGCATATTTTATATTACCAGGGATTTTTTTTATATTGTCATGGGCGTTTTCTTTGTATGAATGGGGGCGTTTCATATCTCTGAGGTTGTATTATATATCACAGGGGCGTTTTTATATTCAGCGGGAATTTTAATTTTAATGGGGGGGCATCTGATGTTAATGTCAGAGTTTTCATGTTAATGGGGGTGTTTATAAAATTTCTGGGGGCGTTTTTACAGTGATGGGGGCGTTACAAATTTATGTGGGCGTTTTTTTTTAAATCTGGGCATTCATATATGACTGTGGGCGTCATTATATCTGACTAGGGTGTTTTTAAACATGGCTAGGAGTGTATTGGCATTCAGTTCTTGTAAAATCGTTCTGGCAATTCGTTTTATAATGTTGTTGTAACTTGCAATTCGTTTTTTTATTATTACTATCAATTCGTCCTGGTAAATGAGTTCTGGCGATAGTTATTGGCTTTTCTGGAAATTGATAAGTTTCACCTTGACTCCATATGTCTTCCTTTTCTAAGTTGTAATTGAAACAAATATTTGAATTCCTGCAATTTTCAGTTTTGATTTTTATTTCAAATGAATATTAGAATCCTTGCGTTTTCAATCCTTAAACCTTTATTGAATAACTATTAGAATCCCTGCACTTTCAGATTAAATTGTTATTTGAAATGAATATTAGAATCCATGCATTTTCAGTTTTTATATTTTACTTTTAATTGAATATCAGAATCCACTTCAACTTTGGACCATTCGTAGTTTCTCCACTCCTATTTGGCTCTCGAGATAATGTGGGGGAATTTTAATTGGGGAATTCTATGTTGGACACAGATTGGGTGAATGACTTGATTCACATTAGTACTTAGACCACTTCATGCCTAAAAGTTTGTAGCACCGACTCAATTATATGAAACCTCCTTCTCCGTGACTACAAAGAACAGAAATCCAGAGTATTAGAGCTCTCAAAAGTTATGGTTCAATTTCATGTCAAGCTTAATTGATAAGGACTCTTCAGACGAAGCGATATATACCTCATCTCTTTCATAATCATATTTTCAATTTATGCTTAGAATCATGTTCCTTGTTATCCTACTATATGTTTATATTGAGGACAGTTAAATGGTCATTATCAAAAAAGAAATAAAAATTCTTTTACTTTTTCTTCAAGGATGCTCCCCTTTTACATAAGTACATAGGATAGTATATGTTAATGTAGAAGGAAGTAAGCTTATTTAAAACCCAATTAGATATATGTTACCAATGATACCATACCAACAACAAGCTATTTGTGTTAGTGTAAATGCAACGAAATGTTAATGCAATGTAAGGGAATGTCATTAATATACTGGAATGTTAATGTACATTGTTGTAATAGATTGTTATTTTATAGGGATGCGTAATGCTACTATGTAAGTTTAATGATATTTATTGGCAAGGTTATGGCAATATAAAATGCAATGTTGCTATTGTTTTAAGGAAGGTAAATGTAAATTATATTGATACATGCACGAAGTAGTGTGGTAGATAGTTGTTTACAAGGTTATGACAATATAAAATGTGATGTTGTTGTGGTTAATGTTACTGAAAATTTATGGTATGGTGACATACAAGGTGTAATGAGATTAATAATTTAATGGCCGAGTAAGGGTAATAAAAATATAATGTGATTAATATTTCAGGGTAATGTTTTTAAATTGTTGGAATTGTTAACCAAATGTAATGTCTTCGAACTAAGCGCAATCATTTATTTTGAGTTAGTAATGAGAATTAGCAATCATTTGAGTTTACATTGTTTCCAAAGGGTGGTTGGGTAACTCGTAGATTTTTGGAATTTAATTGGAGACTTTGGTCTGTAGTCAATACCATTTGAGTCATAGATAACGCCTTGTCTTAAACCACGTTTGGTCGGCGTCGGAGTCCTTCCGACTTGCACCTTCTGTAGGGGACATGGTGGTCCTTTTGACTATTGTTGTACTTTTTGGTAATCATTTTGTTGCTTGGTCTACTTGTGTCGGGTGGGATGTAGACAACTCCATGTAGCCTTAGTATATAAGTCTGTGTGTGTGATTTTTTGTGTAAAGAATCCAGTGCCGTATCAAGAGTCTCGGGCCCTTTAAAGGAAGGGTTTCCACTCTTGTGACACACCTGATGAAGATTACTAGTTTCTGCCTGAGCAGTCAGCCAGGAGCTTATCTGACCTTCTCTCTCTCCGGAGCAGAGAACTAAGATTAAACGCCCTGCTTTCCTGTACAAAAATAGTAAAATATACTACTATGGATTCTTCCTTCTGTGTTCGTACTGTGCTTAACCCAATATGTCATTAAATGTTTGCGTTGGGTGCCTTATGGCTTTGATCGTGAATGCTTGCAGTTACTTGTTGTGCGCCTTGTCTTCTTGTTGTGATCACCGTGGTTGTGTCTTGTTAGTCATTGGGTGGCGACGTAGAGTCAAGTGTGTCTGTTCCTTTTTACACGAGCACACTCACCTTCAAAAAAAAAACAATTGCACCTGTTATCAGAGTTGTGTCGTAACGAGGAGGGACGTTACATATGGTATCAGAGCCAATTTGACCCGCGACTTGGGATTCACTACGGTTTTCGTTGACATGAGTTGATTTTATTATACTATTGTTGATCGAGTTGATTGTGTGCGTGCAGGTAATCATGGTTAGAGGACGCCGCAGAGGCAGACGACGGGGTGCTAGGGGAGGAGGCACGACACCTCCAGTAGCATCCACGCCTGAGGGGTCTGACCCCCAGGGAGGCGAGCAAGTTCTCGGACAAGAGTAGATAGCGGTTGGAAATGTTGTTGGGATGATGAGATCTTTTCAGCGCATCTCCGGGGCACTGATCAGCCGATTCGACAGAGATGAGGTTAGGGCACCGACACCTGCTGAGGTTCCGCTGCGCACACCAGCCGTTACAGGTAGTGTTCACCATGAACTCGAGAAGGTTAAATTTCCCAATTTTTTTGGTGCCCCGGATGGTGCTGCCGCCGAGGCATGGTTGGAGAACATGGCGATGTGCTTCACACTTCGCGATTATACCTCCAACATGAAGGTCCGCATGGCGATCTTCCAACTGAAGGGGAGCGCTCTACTATGGTGGAAGACGCTCCTGCCACAGCTGAACTTGGCCGTTGAAGACATGTCATGGGAACTGTTCGAGGAACGGTTCCGAGAGAGGTACCTTTTAGAGGAATTCATTGAGTGTCAGCTCAATGAGTTCAATGCATTATGACAGGGAGGTCATACGGTGCCTGAGTACGAGGCACGTTTCATGGAGCTACTCTGGTATGCTCTGCACATTAACACAGAGAAACTCAAGGTCAATCGATTCATATTTGGCCTTAATGGCAACCTGTGTGCAAAGGTTAGGATCTTGATGCCTCAAACCTTGCACGACGTTTTCCAAAAGGCCCTCATAGTAGACGAGGAGCTTATCAGTGGGGGTCAGACCAGGACTCCAGCAAGACCCGCAAGGCAGGGTTCATCTGGTACACCACAGCATCAGACACTAGCGAGGCATACGCCAGGATATCGTGTCTTCCAGAGAGGATCCACTTTCACTACACTGAGATGATCATCGCCTCAATAGCGGGCACCTTATCGGGGACCACAACAGCAGCAGCAACGTCGCCCGCAGTAGCAGCAGTTTAGGCCTGTTTATTAGAACAAACATGGGTTCCAGGCCAGTGGGCCGTCATCTTCTACTTCAGGTACCAGGACTACTGGGATGAAGAAGGGGTGTTGGACGTGTGGGGAGCCACACTATCGGCACGACTGTATTGTGGAGAGGACCAGGGCGTTCAGATCAGCTGGACCCACTATAATGAGAGATATGGGCAAGGCCCATCAGATTCATGCAGCGGTGAATAACCACTAAGAAGAGCACCAGTCGACTGTGATCGAGATGACGGGTACTGTCGCTGACCAGACCCTTAGTATTTTGATAGGCCCAGGTGCTACTGAGAGTTTCATTTCTGGTGCAGAGCTAAAAAGGATTAAGGTGAAGGCAGTTGAAAATTATGAGTTTAGCTTCATAGAGATGGCTTCACGAGCCAAACAAAAGGTTGGAGGAAAGGTTACGGGCTACGCCCTTAACCTGAGAGAGTTTGTCACGAGGGTTAACTTGTACGTCACGATCTTAGGATCTTATGACGTCGTGATTGGTATGGACTGGTTGGAATCGCATGAGGCGATACTCAACTGTAAGACGAAATGGTTGAGCTTGGTTGATGATGAAGCACAGAGACATGTGATTGTAGGATGGAACCAGGGAGTTTCCCTAAGGTTTGTCTCTTCCTTACAATTACAAAAGAGTATGCGCAAGGGGTGCAAGATTTATGCGATCCTTGCGCTAAATAAAAAGGGAGTGGTGGAAGGTCTAGAACACTTTTCGGTGGTGAAGGAGTCTGTGGACGTGTTTCCAGAGGAGTTACTTGGGATGTTGCCGGAAAGGAAATTGGAGTTTACCATAGACCTGAAACCAGGGACCGAACCGATAGCAAGAAATCCTTATCGGATGTCGACCCCAGAGTTGTAAGAGTTGAAAATGCAACTGAAGGAGTTGTTGGACCTGGGACTGATACGTCCTAGTGTGTCACCGTGGGGTGCACCTGCTATTTTCATACGAAAGAAGGATGGATCATGCAGGCTCTGCATTGAATATCGTCAACTGAACAAGTCTACGATCAAGAATTAGTATCCCTTACCAAGAATTGATGATCTGTTCGATCAAATGAAGGGTGCGACAGTGTTTTCCATGATCGATTTGCGATCAGGGTATCACCAGTTACAAATCAAGGAGGATGACATCTCTAAGACTTCCTTTAAGACGAGATTTTGACATTACGAGTTTACGGTTTTACCATTTGGACTGACAAATGGCCCAGGGGTATTTATGAGTTTGATGAATGGGGTGTTCCGCGAGTACTTGGACAAGTTCGTCCAAGTATTCATTGATGATATTTTGATCTACTCTTGGACGATGGAGGAGCATGACAAGCACTTGTGCTTGGTACTACAATGTTTACGAGAACACAAATTGTATGGGAAGTTGTCCAAATGCTCTTTTTATCAATCGAGGGTTCACTACTTAGGGCATGTCATCTCCGGCAAAGGTATCGCCATGGATCCAGCCAAGGTTGAGGCTATTATGGAATGGCCTACATCGATGAATGTCACGGAAGTGTGTAGTTTTATGGGTTTAGCAGGATACTATCGACGGTTTGTCAAGGTATTTTCAAAGATAGCAAATCTGATCACGAAATTGCAGAAGAAAAACAAGAAGTTTGTTTGAACTGAGAAATGCGCGGAAGCATTTCGGAGGCTTAAGGAGTTGTTGATGACAATGACAATACTAAAGGTCCCTGACATGGATGCGGACTTCTTGGTATGCAGTGATGCATCCAAGGAAGGATTAGGCAGAGTCTTGATGCAAGAAGGACGAGTGATTGCTTACATTTCAAGGAAATTGAGAAGGCATGAGGAGAACTATGCGACGCATGATTTGGAGTTGCTAGCCATCATATATGCCTTAAAGGTTTTGAGACACTACCTTGTTTGATGAAAATTTGAATTAAGGACTGATCATTGTGGACTACAACACATTTTTACGCAAAGTAACCTGAACGCGTGACAAAGGCGTTGGTCGGAATTGCTTAGTGAGTACGAATTTGAGATTACTTATATAAAGGGAACAGTGAACTGAGTGGCGAATGCCTTGATTCAGAGGCACGCATTTTTTCGGTGTTACCTCTTCAGACAAATCTACGTGAGAATATTCTCACTTTATAGCGTGATGATGACTAGTACAAAGAAGTCGAGGATTTTATCGGAAAAAACACAATGATGGTACCATGATATGAGGGATATTCATTTGATAGCGATGGTTTATTGAGGTTTAGAATTCGGATTTACGTATCTCCAAACGACGAGTTGAGGATGTTGATCCTGAGTGAGGCTCATAAAGCATTTTACATGGTGCACCCAGGAGTCCCGAAGATGAGGGAATACCTTAAACCCTTATTCTTCGGGAAGGGAATGAAGGCCGACATAGTCAACTTTGTGGCTAGATGTCTAGAGTGTCAGCAAGTAAAGGTTGAACATAGACACCCGGCAGGATTACTTCAACCACATGCCATTCTGGAATCGAAATGGGAAGTTATTTCGATGGATTTTATTGTTGGATTGCCACTGACGGCAAGGAGACACAACTCAATTTTTTTAGTAGTAGACACTCTGACAAAGAGTTCTCACTTTATTCCTGTGTGTACGACGTATCAAGCACCTGACGTAGTGAGAGTTTTCATCAGTGAGATTGTGAGGCTGCATGGCGTTCCTAAAAAGATTATATCCGATCGAGGATCGGTGTTTACTTGATGATTTTGGACGAGTTTCCAAGAGGCCTTGGGAACCCAACTTAATTTTAGTACTGCGTATCACCCAGAGACTGATGGACAGACAGAACAAACAAACCAAACCTTGAAATACATGTTGCGCATGTACGTGATGGACCAACAAAAGCATTGGGAGGAATTCTTGCCACTAGTAGAGTTCGCTTACAACAATAGTTACCAGAGCACCATTAACATGGCGCCTTTTGAGTTTCTTTATGGGCGATCGTGTCGGACACCCTTCAGTTGGGATCGGCTTGAGGATAGGGTCCTAGGTGGGACCAGAAGCGATCCAAGAAATGGAAGAGAAAATGAAAACCATAAGACAAAGGATAAAAGAAGCGCAGGATTGACAAAAGAGTTATGATGATGTGTGCCGAGTCGACCATAGTTACAAGGTCGACGATCGAGTCTTCTTGTGGGTTAAACCTCATAAGATTTCGATCAAGTTTGGAAAGGGAACTAAAATCTCTCCTAGGTTTGTGGGACCTTTCAAGATTGTGGAGAGAAAAGGGCCCGTGGCCTATCGACCATCCTTGCCTGATTCTTTGAGGCGTATGCACAATGTGTTTCATGTATCTGTTTTGAGACATTATATTAGTGATCCTACACACGTGATTGACATGAGTTCCTTGCAAGTATCATATGAGGGAGCGCTCACGGCTGAGCCAGTCTGCATTTTAGATCATCGCGTTCGACAGTTACGATGTTGAACGGTAGATCAGGTCAAGGTCGAGTGGGACAGTTATAGTCCGCACTTGGCGACCTGGGAGGATGCATATGATATGCACCATTATTTTCCATTTTTGTTTGATATATAGAATTATGATACTGTGGTACTTTTATTTCGGCATTTTTACTGAGAAACTTCGGGACAAAGTTTAGACCAAGAGGGGGTGTATGTAACATCCCGCTCTGGCGCACAGAGAAAACTTATTCTTTGAGGACACTTTCTCACAAGTTATCTGTACTTTTATGATTATAAAACATTTATCCTTGATGATGATGCGTTATGATAGATGACATGATGTTTTACTTCTTTGACATAGACAGGTGCTATTGACTCGGTTTTACTGAGTGTGCAGGGTTTTTGGACCTTGAGGATGCTGAGGCATCGATGGAACCCCTTGGACTCCGGATTGAGTTAGGGAGTGTGCTATTTGGGTTGATTTATTTACTATGATATTACATTGATTTGATGTTATGATGTGGACATGTTTTGACACGTTTGTTGATGATGCAGGCTGACGATAACTTGCTGACCAGACTCACATATGGAGTAAAGGGGCCACACATGATTTCCAGAGAGGTTGAGGGAGAGGTGTGGACAGCAGCACTGCCACAGCCTACTAGCACTCCCGCCGTGGTTCAAACTATAGGTTAACGATTACCTAGTTCGAGAGCATCCACGATTCCATGAGGGAAGACTGCGACAGTCGCTCATGATGATTCTAAGGGGCGCGCAATAAGGCAGGGGTCTTATTCCTTAGAGCCCTTAGTCTCCCACAAGTTCACCTGGCAGAATGTTGACTCCAGGGGTTATAGATGTCTACCAATCAGTCAGGTTGGCGAGTGGCACCCTTGGAGCACGTGGTGCATCCTGAAGGGCACGTCACGCAAAGGAAACGAATGAGGCAAGTGGAACCCTTGGATCACGTGGTGCATCCTAAAGGGAACGTCGCGCAAAGCAAATGAATGAGGCGAGTGGCACTCTTGGAGCATGTGATGCATCCTGAAGGGCACGTCGCACAAAGGAAACGAATGAGGCGAGTGGCACCCTTGGAGCGTGTGGTGCGTCCTGAAGGGAACGTCGCATTGATGTTGATGAAGGAAACAAACCTAAATGTCTCTAAGACACTAATGCCTTAAGAAATCCTTAAAACAACTTCCCTAACCAAGTGTCATCCAGTTCAGAATCTAAGTCCTAAGACTAAAAATTTTTAGGGTAAAATTTTAGTCTAACCTTAAGGAAAAGGACCCTGGAATAAAAATAACAATTTAAACAAAAACCCACTTAGGTAATAGTTGCGTCTTCATAAAATTCTTGGGGTAAATGAAGAGAGTAAGGATTTAATTAAACTAAAGGATTTAAAAAAAAAAAAATGGAAAGAAGAAATTAATTCCTATCTTGTGAAAGAACAAAAGATATTAAATAAATAATAAATGAAAAGATTAATTAGCACATTTACCTTTTTGGTTTTAAAAAAGAAGGGAATAATAAAAATAGGGAAACTAAGTAATAAAGAAAACATAGTAAAGGAAAGAAGGGGACATAGGGTAAAAAACAAAGTCAACATAGTAAGGAATCTGCAATTAAGAACTCCCTAAAATGAACTAAATTTAGCAACTTCATTTTAGGAAATTTACTAAAAGCATGTAAGGGGATCTAGGAACACCTAAGAGTAATTTTAGGAGCTTTTCTAGGTGGGTGAGGGAATTGAGGCAATTAATAAATTTAAAGAAAATAATTAATGGAGAAAACTGGGGGATGAATGACACTTTTACGACAGAGAATTTTTAAAGGGTTTCCATTAAAACTTAAAATAAATGTGATTTAGGAAAGTTGGTGGGTCTCAAAACTCTATAAAAGAAAGGGAGATGAGGGGAAATGGGGATCGACAATTAGCGTATCGTTACGCTGTCGAATTGTGACTTGACTGATTGCTTGTGGGGAGTTGGTATTTTCTCAGCTTGTATTGGAGTGGTAGCTCATCCTTGCGAGGCAAGCTGGGAAGCTAGGCATACCTTCTGGATTTGTGTGGCCCCTTTGCTGGCTCGGGGGGATAAGGGGGAAGCAGAGTACCCCTAGGGATTGGCTGGGAGGTACCGGTGAGGTCTCTACGGTCGGCGAGCAGGAGAAGCACGGAGAGCGGGACGCGGCACGGAGCGCGGGACGTCATCCGAAGCAGGCGAAAGACAACGGTATGATTTTATTTCTGGTAGAGTAGAAGGTATTTGGATATATGGTTAGATCTTCATGGTTTTAAATGGGTAAATTGATTTTTAGTTCATGACTGAATTTTTGTTATAGCTTGGCTGAATGATTATTGATGGATTTCTGTGACCTTCCTTGGATCTGTGTGATCTCTCGCCATGCCTTGCGTTGTTGTCTGCATTTTTACCTTTGCAGTGGCGTTATATGTTCATGTCTCTTTGTAGGGCATTTATATATTAATGGCTGGGTGTATGGAGTTCATATCTCAATGGTTGTTTTTACCCAGTGGGCGTTTTTAAGTTAATGGTTGTGTTTATATCTCACTGGGGGCATTTTTAAATTTGGTTATGGGAATTTTGTTTTAATCTGAGTATTTTCATACTGCCGTGGGCGTTTATTTCAATCTGAGCATTTCGTATTGCCGTGGGATTTTTATACCAGTGTGGGCATATTTTATATTACCAGGGCCTTTTTTTATATTGTCGTGGGCGTTTTCTTTATATGAATGGGGGCGTTTCATATCTCTGAGGTTGTATTATATATCACAGGGGCGTTTTTATATTCAACAGACATTTTTAATATTAATCGGGGGGCGTCTGATGTTAATGTGGGCGTTTTCATGTTAAAGGGGGCGTTTATAAAATTTCTGGGGCCGTTTTTACAGTGATGGGGGCGTTACAAATTTCTGTGGGCATTTTGTTTTAAATGTGGTCATTCATATATGAATGTGGGTGTCATTATATCTGACTAGGGCGTTTTTAAACATGGCTAGGAGTGTAGTGGCATTCAATCCTTGTAAAATCATTCTGGCAATTCGTTTTATAATGTTGCTGTAACTTGCAATTTGTTTTTTTATGATTAATACCAATTCGTCCTGGTAAATGAGTTCTGGCGATAGTTATTGGCTTTTTTGGAAATTGATAAGTTTCACCTTGACTCCCTATGTCTTCCTTTTCTGAGTTGTAATTGAAACGAATATTCGAATTCTTGCAATTTTCAGTTTTTTTTTTTATTTCAAATGAATATTAGAATCCTTGCAGTTTCAATCCTTAAACCTTTATTGAATAACTATTAGAATCCTTGCACTTTCAGATTAAATTGTTATTTGAAACGAATATCAGAATCCCTGTATTTTCAGTTTTTATATTTTACTTTTAATTGAATATCAGAATCCACGTCAACTTTGGACCATTCATAGTTGCTCCACTCCTATTTTTCTCTCGAGATAATGTGGGGGAATTTTAATTGGGGAATTCTATGTTGGACACAGATCGGGTGAATGACTTGATTCACATTAGTACTTAAACCACTTCATGCCTAAAATTTTGTAGCACTGACTCAATTGTATGAAACCTCCTTCTCCATGACTACAAAGAACATAAATCCAGAGTATTTGAGATCTCAAAAGTTATGGTTCAATTTCATGTCAAGCTTAATTGATGAGGACAGTTCAGACGAAGCGATATATACCTCATCTATTTCATAATCATATTTTCAATTTATGCTTAGAATCATGTTCCTTGTTATCCTACTAAATTTTTATATTGAGGACAGTTAAATGGTCATTATCAAAAAAGAAATAAAAATTCTTTTACTTTTTCTTAAAGGATGCTCCCCTTTTACATAAGTACATAGGATAGTATATGTTAATGTAGAAGGAAGTAAGCTTATTTAAAACCCAATTAGATATATGTTACCAATGATACCATACCAACAACAAGCTATTTGTGTTAGTGTAAATGCAACGAAATGTTAATTCAATGTAAGGGAATTTCATTAATATAATGGAATGTTAATGTACAATGTTGTAATAGATTTTTATTTTATAGGGATGCGTAATGCTACTATGTAAGTTTAATGATATTTATTGGCAAGGTTATGGCAATATAAAATGCAATGTTGATATTGTTTTAAGGAAGGTAAATGTAAATTGTATTGATACATGCACTAAGTATTGTGGTAGATAGTTGTTTACAAGGTTATGACAATATAAAATGCGATGTTTTTGTGGATAATGTTACTGAAAATTTATGGTATTGGTGACATACAAGGTGTAATGAGATTAATAATTTAATGGCCGAGTAAGGGTAATAAAAATATAATGTGATTAATATTTCAGGGTAATGTTTTTAAATTGTTGGAATTGTTAACCAAATGTAATGTCTTCGAACTAAGCGCAATCATTTATTTTGAGTAAGTAATGAGAATTAGCAATCATTTGAGTTTACATTGTTTCCAAAGGGTGGTTGGGTAACTCGTAGATTTTTGGAATTTAATTGGAGATTTTGGTCTGTAGTCAATAACATTTGAGTCGTAGATAATGCCTTGTATTAAACCACGTTTGGTCGGCGTCGGAGTCCTTCCGACTTGCACCTTTCGTAGGGGACATGGTGGTCCTTTTGACTATTGTTGTACTTGTTGGTAATCGTTTTGTTGCTTGGTCTGCTTGTTTCGGGCGGGATGTAGACACCTCCATGTAGCCTTAGTATATAAGTGTGTGTGTGTGATTTTTTGTGTAAAGAATCCAGTGTTGTATCAAGAGTCTCGAGCCCTTTAAAGGTAGGGTTTCCACTCTTGCGACACACCTGACAGAGATTACTAGTTTCTGCCTGAGCAGTCAGCCAGGAGCCTATCTGACCTTCTCTCTCTCTGAAGCAGAGAACTAAGATTAAACACCCTTATTTCCTGTGCAGAAATAGTAAAATATACTACTATGGATTCTTCCTTCTATGTTCGTACTGTGCTTAGCCCAGTACGTCGTTAAATGTTTTCGTTGGGCGCCTTATGGCTTTGATCGTTAATGTTTGCAGTTACTTGTTATGCTCATTGTCTTCTTGTTTTGATCATCGTGGTTGCGTCTTGTTAGTCGTCAGGTGGCGACGTAGAGTCAAGTGTGTCTGTTTCTTTTTACACGAGCGCACTCACCTTAAAAAAAAAAAACATTGCACCTGTTATCAGAGTTGTGTCGTAACGAGGAGGGATGTTACAATCTATCCATTATATATTTGGAATTATTATTTTATATCTTACAAAATTTCAATATGATCTCTTGGTGATCTACTAACTCTATCATGATCTATCCATTATATATTTGGACTCATTATTTTATATCTTACAAAATTTCAATATGATCTCTTGGAGATGAGTGGAATGTCTAATAAAAAAAGTTTAAATGTTTGGAAACTCAAGTTGGAATGTTTAAAAAATCAAACACTGTTCAATTCTGGATAATTTCACTACAATATAACTAAGTATAAAAAACTTCATACACTAACAATAGGAAATGTAAACAATTGAATAACTTTTTGAAATACGTAATTTCTATTTATTAAATTTTTTCATAATTATATCATTTTCTTTAAAACATTGTCATTTTTTTTTTAAGAGTATAAGGTATTTCCATATTAGTGAAACATTTGAGTATATCAATAATATAATCGATATATAAAAAATGATATAGATGTAGAGTATAAGGTATTTCCATATTAGTGAAACATTTGAGTATATCAATAATATAATCGATATAG
>JZKD02S1751422.1:244545-262427 GCA_000966675.3 Picea glauca
CTTGACGTAGACCATGACCTATACCACCACATAGATCTAGATCTAGATTTTGACTTTTACATAGAGCTTGATGTAGACAATGATATAGACCCCCCTAGATCCATCTATGCCTAGGAATAACTTATACTCAATCCTTAACCCCAAATTAACTCGAGCCCTGATTTCACTATCATATACTTTGTGTACAACCCTTGCACTCACTTCACCCACATATTGGTGCTATAACCATTAATATATCCTTGAAAACACTTTCAATCCTAACCCCTTAGGCCTTAGTTATCTCCATACCCCTATAAAATTTTATTCATAAAAATGTTTGGTGGATATTAAATTCTATATCCATTGCATTAAGAGCGCACATGAGTTCCCATGAATTGAATGAATTGGTCATTTATGCTTAGCATGAACACACACATGTTCCTATAACGTGCATGCGCTTTAGTGAGAACAAATTCTAGGAATGTGTGCATGTTCCTGGAGGGCATTTTTTGGTTCCAATAACACCCCACCTCATCTATATAATGGTCGATTAAAAACATGACGGCTTCAGAAAAAGCATCCTGCAAAAACATGTTTTACCTTTTTTAGTGTTCTTATTAGATTCATAGATACTTTTGTGTTATTGTGAAACCATTGTAGGAAAATTTTGAAGACAACTTTGCCAAGTGAAATTGGAATTGTTGTTTGTATGTAATTATGTATTCTTGGAATTGGAAGACACATTTGTCCAAGTGAAATTGGAATTATTGTTTGTATCTTCTTGGAATTGGAAGACAAATTTGTGGAAGTGCGAATGGAATTGTTGTTTGTATCTTCTTGTTTCTTTTTGGGCTTGGGAGGGAAATTTGTTCAAGTGCAATTGGAATTTTTGTTTGTATCTTCTTGTGTCTTCATGGAATCGGAAGACAAATTTTTCCAAGTGCAATTGCAATTGGAATTATTAGACGTGTCTTCTTTTGTAATACAAAAACAAATTTATCCACTTCGTTGTTCCTTATTACAAAATACAAATACAAATTTTTGGTGGATGTTTGGAAGCCAATTATTATATTTAAACATTGGTAAACACTAGATTCAAGAAATAAATTTTTTGAGAAAAAAGAAATCGATCGAAATAAAAAGAAAAGTTACGTATGTCAAATCTATGCTTTCACATCTGGGAAATCCAATTTCTAGCACCATAGATGTCGTTAATGTTTCTCCTCCATCACTAGAAGAAAAGCGCAAGAGTTCATTAGAGAGAAATCCAAACAATATCTCATCAAGACAACCTTTTGTAGATGAACAAATGATGGATGATTGGATTGGAGATGATTATACAATGGATGAAATTAGAGAAGCAACTGGTGTACAAGATCGCGGTGAAAAAGGTCATGTGGTGAAATATCTTGTTGGACAGTCAAATATGCACTCCCCCCCCACAATTGATCTGTCAATGATTGAAGGGGAAAGAAATGCAACAATGTTAACTCCAAAATAGGGAGGTAAAGAGTCCTAGAATAGGGTTTCATCGTCCCTACCTAGATTGAGCACTACACGGCGAAGAAATCCTAAATGCATTTAGGTCGATGAAAGTGGTGTAGGCTCACTTGAAGGTAATTTACCTAAAAGTACTATTCATTATCACTCTCATAAAATCATTCAAGAATATTTTGAACCAAAATCTGATGCTGCTAAATGTCAATTATTTTTATCTTTATAAAATCTAGAAGTTTGACTATTGTTAGGAGAATTTTAGGCATTAAAACAGTCAAAAGTGTAGAAACAAGTCAAAACATTGTAGATTCTTTTCAAATAATTGGTAATAATTCTCATTCTAAATACTGCAATGCATCCCAACGTATCTTGTCCCAATCAAATGTTATCAAGATTACAATAAAACGTCATTTTCTACAAAAAATCCTCTCACCTCTTAAAATGCAATGTCAAAACCCTTATAAATTATTCTTATAGATGATATAGCCTCGACATAGGTGCCCAAAATATTTGTGGGCCTTCACTAAAAGGATACCTCATTCTGACATGAAGTTATTTGGAGTAGTTAAGGGAGTGGTTTAGGATTTCTGGCATGATAACACAAGGCCCTCTTCCAACCAAAAAGATTTAATAAAATTTATAAGGGGATATAGGGACCATGAACCCCATATTAAACACTATCTTGACATTACACAAACAAAATTGTATGAGATATTCAAAACAATACATAGTGCACTTAACTTAGGCCAACGATCTTTCCATTAATGCAAGCCTTAGTATGTTCGAATAAACACAATTCGTAACACATGTTTTTTTTAGATATCACATTGAGTATGGTTATTATTATCACACACACACACACACACACACACACAAATATATATATATATATATATATATATATATATATATATATATTCGTGTTTTTCACAAAACCCTTTTGCAGGAATGCCCAGTTATATTACCACCGTCATCATCTAGAGACTTTATTCATATCATATTGTGTACAATGTCATATGGTTTTACATTTGATCAAAATACATGCTTATATGGGACATTCCCTAGGTACATGTAATGACATTACTAAGAAAGTGCATCCATGTAAGCAATGATTATGAATTGGGAAGGAAGAAGGTTCCCTTGCAAAGCTTTAAATATGTGGCATATGATATTGATGGAGGATAGGAAAGAAAAAATATACAATTGGTTACTTCCCAAGTACATGTTTGTGACTTCATGAAGGATTATGTCGACATGAAATGACATTATGCTCATCATGCCCATGTGGCTCGATGGCAGGATGAGTAGTTTAGAATATGCAAAGATACATTTCCTATTGGTATTGTGTTATCAGTGGTTGATTTTGTTGATAACTACACCCTTCAATTGAAAAATGAGATTCAAAGCCAATATTATCACTTAGAGAAGGTCAACATAATGGTACATATCACATACAGGCATAGAACAAATAGTAATGAACAAAACAAAGTTATATTGAAAGAGTATCACTTCTACATAAGTGATGATAGGTCCCATGACTTAGCCTATGTACAACATTGTTTATTCATTTGTTCTACAATCACCTTAAGGAGAAGAAAATACAGATGGATCAGCATTGGATTTGATCAGATGGTTACGTAGGTCAGTTAAAAAATGCTTGTGTATTTTAATGGTTGTGTATGTTGCACGAAAAAATAAAGGTACCACACATTTGGAACTATTTTGAGTCTAGGTGTGAGAAAGGGGAGCATGATGGAGGAGGTGCATGCATAAAAAGAGCATTATGCAGGAAAGAAATGAATTTTACTACTACTTCCCTCATTTGAAATGCAAAATACATTACTGAATGGTGTTTTTCAGTAATGGGAGAGGGAGAAGAAAACCTTGAAGACAAATCACACAAGAAAGGACATGTACATAGATATTTTTGGGAGGTGGTCAATATAGATTGATCACAGTGGTATTAATGAATGGGATTATTGTGAATCAACAAACTAGGTTGATAGATGGGATCATGTATCACAACCCATTGGTTAATGTATAACTATGTAATTATCCCAATTGGAGGAGAATCAATCAAGTATTTCAACATATTATGATCATATCTCAAATCTCATACTACGAGGTTCGTTGAATCCTTCTATTAAATTTTGAATAACTAGAATGAATGTGTTATTATTTGGTCATTTAGTGGACTCACATTTTGGCACTCCATTTTTTGTAGGGAACATATACCCAGTGGTTTCCCTAAGAGATAATGAATGGGGCACTGATTATTGGTTGGCACGATTCTTAGAGGGAAAACAGACCCTCACGTGATCAGTAACGGACTCTGAAGGCATTTAATTTGTAATAGGGTCGATGGTTATTAAAGGAGAATATATGACATACGATGAAATAAGAAGAAAGAAAGGTGGTTATGTATTTCAATTTTATAAACTAGGTCAAGTTGTATACCACTTTACAAACTTGGTTATTGGTACAAACCTCCAACTACAAACAATTACAAGTAAGAACTTATCAAAGGGATGATACTTATTGCCTTACTATGAGCATGAGAAGTTAATGGAAACCATAAGTATTAGAAGTGATCCTGATGGTCTACTTGAATGACCATCTAGGTATCAAAGAAAATAATTTTGGATTCATTTTTACTTCTGTTAAAATATTTGTAATGTTGCTAAAATATACCATGACTTAAAACATACCCATGTCAATCCTTTATTTTCCATGACTTTCCTTTCCTTGCCTTTTCATGCCTTCACTTGCTTTTCCTTCACTTTCCTTGTCATGCCTTTCCTTCCATTCATTTCCATGCTTTCACTTGCCTTGACATGACTTTCCTTAGCTTTCCATTCCTTGCCTTCACTTTCCTTTCCTTGCCTTACCTTGCCTTGCCTTCACTTGCCTTTCCTTGCCTTTCCTTTCCTTTCCTTACCTTCACTTGACATGCCTTTCCTTTCCTTCACTTACCTTTCCATGCCTTACCTTCATTTATCATGCCTTTCCTTCACTTTCCTTTCCTTTCCCTGCCTTGGCTTTACTTGACTTGACATTCCTTGCCTTTCCTTCACTTTCCTTTCCATGCCTTTCCTTCACTTGAATTTACTTGTCGTTCATTTATTTGTCTTGCCTTCACTTGAAATGGATTACCTTGCCTTCAATTTACTTTTCATACATTTCCTTCACTTTCCATGCCTTGCCTTCAGTTTCCTTGCCATGCCTTGCCTTCACTTTCATTTTCTTGCCTTTCCTTGCCTTTCCTTTACCTTTCTTCCCTTGCCTTCACTTTCCATTATTTTACTTGCCTTCACTTTCCTTACCATGCATTTCCTTCGCTTCCCATGCCTTGCCTTCACCTTCCTTACCTTTCCTTGTCTTTTCTTTCCTTTCCTTGCCTTGCCTTGACTTTCTTCACGTACCCTCACTTTCTTTACCTTGCTTTGCCTTTTCTTTCCTTACCTTCACTTCCCATGATTTTCCTTTCTTTCACTTGCCTTGCCACACATTTACTTCACTTTCCAAGCCTTGTCTTCACCTACCTTCACCTAATTTTCCATGTCTTTCCTTGCCTTGCCTTGCATTCACTAGCCATGCCTTTCCTTGCCTTCACTTGACTTCACTTTCCATGCATTTCCTTAAATTTCCTTTCCTTGCCTTGCCTTTCCTTGACTTTCCTTGTCTTTCCTTCACTTTCCATGCTTTTCCTTTCCTTCCCTTAACTTTCCATGCCTTTCCTTCACTTTCCATGCCTTGCCCTCACTTTCCTTTCCATGTATTTTCTCGACTTGCCATGCCTTTCCTTGCCTTCACTTGCCTTTCCATGCCTTTCCTTTCCTTCACTTTCCTTTCCATACCTTTCATTTACTTTCCATGCCATGCCTTCACTTTCCTTCACTTCCCTTCACTTGCCTTTCCATGCATTGACTTCACTTGCCTTGCCTTGCCTTGGCATTCCTTGCCTTGCCTTGGCATTCCTTGCCTAAACATATGTAGTAAGAACTGAGCAAAACCCAAGTGCCAAAGATAATCCAAGATATGTTTTTCTGGTGGACTAAATGAAAACAAAGGGTCCCCCTATTTCAAAACATGATGCTCCAGATCCAATGCAACTTACGGCTCACCCATCCAAGTCCTGGTTTGAGTTTTATCGCGAGTTGCAACTTGCCTCTTCAAGACACTCATAAACATGTGGCCAATTTGGTGAGGGGGAATAAAATTCAAACAAAGTTCTTTAATGGAGTTCCTTAAGCTCCCAAAAGTATATTTGGCTAAGGACCACACGACTACAGTACACACAAATTCCTGACATAGTTCTCTTGAAAATATACCTCCTCTTAAAAATTTGCATTGTGCCTCATTGGCAAAAACCCTAGTGGTGGAGACACTCCAAGATACAATTTTCTGGTGGAAAAAATGATAGCAGATGGCCCCCCCACTAGAGTTGAAATTCAATGCTCTAGATCCAATGCAACTAACGGTTCTCCCATTTGAGTCCCAGTTTCATTTTTATAGCGGGTTGCAACTCACATATTCAAGCCATTTGGGGACATGTGGCCAATTTGGTATAGGGGAATAAAATCCAAACCGAGTGACATAATGAAGTTTTGTAAGCTCCCACAAGTCTACTTTTCCAAGGACCATGCGATTACACTACCCACAAATTCTCAACATAGTGTTCTTGAAAATATACCTCCTCTTCAAAAATTTCACTATGCCTCATTGACCAAAGCCCTAGTGCTAGAGATACTCCAAGATATGATTTTTCGAAAGATGACAATAGAGGGCCCCCCCTAGTGAAACTCGGTGCTCCAGATCCAATTCAACTGACGATTCACCCATCCAAGTCACGGTTTGAGTTTTATCAAGAGCTGCAACTTTCCTCTTCAATCCATTCAGGGACATGTGGCCAATTTGGTCTGGGGGCATAAAATCGAAAATGAGCGGCATAATAGAGTTCTGTGATATCCCATAAGTCTTTTTGGACATCGACCACACAACTACACTACCCACAAATGCCCGACACAAATTTCTTGAAATTCAAGCTCCTCTTCAAAAATTTCACTATGCCTCATTGACCAAAACCCTAGTGTCAAAGATACTCCAAGATACAGTTTTTTGGTGGGCAAAATGATAGCGAAGGAGCCCCCATAATTGAAATTTGGTGCTCTGAATTTAATGCAACTAACAATTTTCCCATCCAAGTCTCGTTTTGAGTTTTATCGTGATTTTCAACTTGCATCTTCAAGCAATTCATGGATGTGGACAATTTGGTCTAGGGCATAAAATCCAAATTGAGTGGCATAATAGAGTTTCATAATCTCCCAAAATTCTCTTTGGATAAGGACCACACTATTACACTACCCACAAATTCCCAACACAATGTTCTTTAAAATATAACTCCTCTTCAAAAATTGCACTATGCCTCATTGACCAAAACCATAGTGCTAGATATACTCCAAGATACGGTTTTCTGATGGAAAAAATGACAGCAAAGAGCCCCCCCTAATTGAAACCTGGTGCTATGGATCCAATGAAACTAACGATTCACCCATCCGAGTCACTATTTTAGTTTTATCGTGAGTTACAACTTGACTCTTCAAGCCATTCACAGACATGTGGCCAATTTGGTCTGGGGGCATAAAATCCAAACCAAGTGGCATAATGGAGTTCTGTAAGATTCCACAAGTCTATTTGGCAAAGGAACATGTGAATACTCTACCCACAAATTCACGGCATAGTGTTCTTGAAAATCGGCCTCATCTTCAAAAATTGCACTATGCCTCATTGACCAAAACCCTAGTGTCGAAGATACTCCAAGATATGATTTTTCGATGGATAAAATGAAAATGGAGGCCCCCCACTAGTTGAAAACCAGTGCTCTGGATCCAATGCAACTGATGGTTCTCCCATCTAAGTCTTTGTTTGAGTTTTATCACAAGTTGCAACTCACCTCTTCAAGCCATTAAGGGACATGTGGCCAATTTGGTCCATGTGCATAAAATCCAAACCGAATGGCATAACAGAGTTTTGTAAGCTCCCACAAGTCTATTTGGACAAGGACCATGTGACTACACTACCCACAAATTCCCGACACAATGTTCTTGAAAATCAACCTCCTCCTAAAAAATTGCACTATACCTCATTGAACAAAACATTGGAATTCTCATGCAAGTATTTTTATATATGAAATATGGGATAACAAGTTGTAGAATTATATGCTTAATGAATCCTTTGATTTTAATGTTTATGTATGAATCCTTTGATTTCATGACAATTTAATTCAATGCAAGTAATGGAAAGTTAAAGCAAGGCACGATAAGTGAAGTCATGGCATGGAAAGACATGGTATAGAAAGACAAGACATGGAAAGTGAATGCAAGGCAAGGCATGGAAAGACATGTCATGGAAAGGAATGGAATGGTATGGAAAGGCATGGCATGGAAAGGAATGTCATGGTATGGAAAGGCATGGCATGGAAAAGGAAAGGCATGGAAAGTGAATGCAAAGAAAGGCATTGAATGGCATGGAATGGAATGACATGGCAAGGTATGGGATGGCAAGGCATGGTATGGAAATGCATGGTATGGCAAGGCATGACATGGAAAGTGAAGTCAAGGAAATCAATGGCAAGGCATTGCATGGAAAGTAATTACATGGTATGGAAAGGCATGGCATGGAAAATGTAAGGCATGGAAAGTGAATGTAAGGCAAGGCATGGAATGACATGGCATGGCATGACAGGGAAAGGCATGGGATGGAAAGGCATGGTATGGAAAGACATGGTATGGATAGACAAGACATGGCAAGTGAAGGAAAGGAAAGGCATGGAAAGGCATGATATGTCAATGCATACCATACCATACCATACCATATCATACCATACTAATGCCAATGCATACCATACCAATGCAAGGCATACCATACCAAGGCAAGGAAATTCATACCATACCAAATGAATTCCATACCATGCCAATGCTAGTGCATACCATACCATACCAATGATAATGCATACCATACCATACCATACCATACCATACCATGTCAATGCATACCATACCATATCATACCAATGCCCATGCCAATGCCAATGCATACCATACCATACTATAACATTGCCAATGCATACTATACAATACCATATTATACCATACCATTTCTATACCATACCATACCATACAATGGCAAGGAAATGCATACCATTTCCACTGTCAATGCATACCATACAAAGCAATGGCAATGCATACCATACCAAAACAAGGCAATGGTAGTGCATACCATACTACCATTAAGAAAACTACCACTATGAAAACTACCAATGGTATGCATAGGCATTGGTATTCCCTTTGCATATCATTGCATACCAATGCAAGGTATTGCAATGGTATGCAATGGTATGCAAATGCAATACTGATTCCTATGCATACCATTGGTATGCATAGGAAATTCTCTTGTCATTGCATACCATTGGATACCAATGGTATACAATGGTATGAATACCATTGTGATGCTATGGTATGCAATGGTATGCATACCATTGCAATACCATGGTATGCATACCATTGCGATACCACGATATGCAATGGTATGCATACCATTGCAATACCATGGTATGCAATGGTATGCATACCAATTCAACGGTATGCATACCATATGGTATGCATACAATTGGTATTCATACCAATTCAATGACATGGTATTCATATCATTGAGATACCACAGTATGAAATGGTATGCGTACGATTTCAATACCATGGTATGCATACCATTGCAATACCAATGGTATGAATACATGAGAATCCCTAAGAAAACTACCACTAAAACCATAAGACAACTAAAACCCTAAAAATAACCTATAAATGGTATGCAATGGGATGCATACCATTGCGATACCATGGTATGCATACCATTGCAATACCTTGGCATGCATACCATTGAGATACCATGGTATGCATACCAATGGTATGCAATGGTATGCATACTTGAGAATCCATAATACAATTACCATTGAAACCCTAAGACAACTAAAACCCTAAAAATAACCTATAAATGCTACGCATACCAATGGTATGCAATGGTATGCATACCAATTGTATGTGTTATCCCCATTTTGTGGATATCTAAGGATATCATGTCTTGAGGCCCTCAAGTTGTAGATATGGAGTGTCGAGAGACTACTTGACCAACAATACCCTTTTGTACATATGAAAAACCCACTCACCACCAAAGATGGGCACAGTTTTGCAAATGGAATCCACCACCTAGCTGGCTTCTAGAAGGAAGTGGGCCTTGATCCATGAGGTACAAGTCAATATTATGGTGAACACCATTTCAATATTTAATCCATTTAATTATGTTGTATCCTATATTTCTCTAGATTTCACGATATGTGCTTGGACATTATTCCTTTTTCCCTACTTCACCTTGGTGGTTGACATTGTTCCCTAGTAAGTGGTTTTCCTTGGGGATGGGTTTGCTATTGTGAAATCCCTTGATGAGACATTGTACCGTTCCTGACCATACTAACCAATTTTTATCATTATTCCCCTCCATTTCCTTATATCTTGGGATTTTAGGGTGTATTGACCCAAGAATGGGTTGTGCCTCATTCTATGGGAAGAAGGGGATAAATGCCCAAAGGGGTTGATGTTGGGTAAAAGATAAAATCCCTGTATAAACCTTCCATATGCTTCGCCCAAGGATCACCCAAGAAAGAAATGAAATTATTATCTTTGAATAAAGGGGACCCACAATATAATAAATAATGCTTAAAATGTTAGTTGAAGGATAGGAGGTCTCATCATGAGCCGACCTATCATGTCCATGAATATCTAGTGATATGACATTACTATCGTTTGGTCACCAAACGAGGGTAATGTCTCTTCATTGCATGGATAGGAGAAAGGGGTTCTCATCACGAGCCAACCTTCTCATTTACATTAGGTGTTTGTGGGTGACATTTCCACCACCTGGTCACCAAGCCAGGGTAGTGACCTTCAACCTCTCCTTATGCTATATTGAAATTAAATAAAGAAAGAAAGATAAAAGGAAATTGATGGGCTTGGAAAAAGTGCATTGTGGACGAAGTTACCACACACCCTCTACAAATTCACCCATGAATGAGACACTATGACCCCTTATATGTCATGAGCCCTATTCCCATTGAGTCTTGAACCCAACCACTTCATCCAATTACCATGGTTTAGAGAGGGATCTCTTGGAAACTCTCCTTGACCTAGGGAAAGATATACCCAATAGGACACCTCATCAACCCTCCCATATTCAAGATTGACAAGTCACATATTGTCTTTGAGTTGTTAATTGTTTGATATAGTGATATTTGATGCACATTCTTTGATGGATTATTTATTTATTGGATTCACTTATCATGATTTTATGAATTGAGATCCTTGGAGGGTGTGTTTATTTGTCTTTGCAGGACCTAGTTGATGGACAATTTTGGGAGAACAAGTCTAGCTTGGGTTTCCATGGGGCTACAAGATCATAGGATGGATGTCAGGGGCCCGCATGATAGATGAGAGAGATCAGGCTTGGACGGTCTTGATGATGACTTGGAAAACCTACCCCACCCTTTACTTGTCAAACAATTTTCCCAGGAGGGGAAAAACATTCCACTTTTGAACTTGACGTCATAATTTTGGGACAAGGGAATGGTGGTGAGGTGCCACTCTTTTAACACATGGACATTTGAGGAGGATAAGGCTCTTCACCATGATGAGAATGCTTAAATTCTTGACATGTGACCTTTGGAGGCCTATCAATGCTTCTCCAACACCAAAGACTTCCTCAAAGTGGAAAAACGTTCCCTAAAGGGGTGACGTCCTCCTAAATTAGGGTTTTATTTGTGAAAAAAGTGAAATTTTAAGTGAATTTTTTAGTATTACTTTATTAAGGAGGAAATATTAGGGTTTTGACCCCTAATCTTTTGTTTTACTCGTTAATTTGTGGACAAGCTATGCTAGTTACATTTTGTATAAATAGAGATCGTAAGATCTCATTTTAAACATAACTCTCTATCTTGTGAGAGACCTTGGTCTGACATTTGTACCACACTTGGATCTTTTCATCTCTTGTGAACTTTTTTATGGTTATCTATTGGTGAATGGTTGACGGAAGTATAGTGCTAGCCTTGGATGATTCTTTCTATCTCTTATGGTGGATTATCTTGGCATTTCTCTTGTCTTGGTATGGTTTTCTACTATTATGCTATCATTTTTCAAGTTCAAGTATTTTTATGCTAGGTTCTAGGTGGGAAGTATCATGGCATACACCCCCACTATATCTTTCATCACTTTATTTACTTCATCTCATTGATTATATAAGGGTTTTCTAAGAGAAGTATAAGGGCATACACCCTCTTAGCCTAAACCCTAGCCTAGAGAAAATTGCCTTGGTAAGAAAAAGGGCTTACACCCCCAAGGAGGTAGCTTCTCTAAGATCCCTTTGACTCCATTAACCCAATAGTAAAGGCACTAGTCATTTATTGTTGCATTCGAGAAATAAGATATTGTATTGGGAAATGTGATTTGTGGTCGATTTTACTTCTTGGAAAGTGGATTGCATTCATCATGCCTTAGGCACCACACAACCACTAGGGAATACCCATATAGGGGATACTTTTTGTTGTTGTTACAAAATTTCATCTTCATCCATTAGTGCTACATAAAACCCTAACTTATTTGCTTGAATAACTCTCTTATCAACCATTGGACTTTGCTCAAAGTTTGCACACTTATTCTCCTTGGTTGAGCACATGTTTTTGCAAAGTTTGAGGAGATTTCAGTGGATGATTTTTTTTATTTAATAAATTTAAGGCTACATACATAAGGATGATATAATTTGTTCCAAACAAGTATTTACAACAGCCTTATATTTTAGGCTAAGACTATTGGTTTTTCACCTTGAGTATAGCTAGTCATTTACTAGTTTTTTCTCTTGCATTTTCGACTCGATCTTTAGCATTTATTGAGAAGATTATAGTACCATTTTCTTTCTGATATATAATTTTATCTATTTCTGAAAATTAAGTACATAAATATTAACTTGTTGATCCAACTAACATATATCATTGCAAAGTGTATTTTATTGTGTCTCAGGAAGGTACAATAATCACAAGAAGTACTATACATGTGGGGAAACAATTACTTGACTTACAAGACATATTTTCCCACCTTTCATTCCACTTAGAATTGAACTATAGTATCTTCAATTCCATCCATATTCACCTCCATATCAATCCCCCTAGGGTAACCATGATCGCCTCCATATATTGACCTAGTCACCCATGAAGTGTGGGACCTACATCAAGGTGACATTGGGTGTAGGATTCCCAAGTTGTAACACTTTATTTATGGTTGGTTAGGTATTTTCCCAACCTAAAACTTTCTCTATAACATTTTGGTGTCATTTATGTGGAAAATTTTGAATCTTCTTCGTACCCTAACGACACTTTGGCAAGTTACCCCAAATCCTTTACCTTAGATTGCTTGGTGAGTCTGCTCGAGGGATGTTCCATTTCCACCTTTCTTCATGAGTTCATTTTGAAACCCATCTGGTAACTACACCTTCCTTGAATCCTTCTTTCCCCAAAACGTTTCCCCTTGGGAGGTTCAATCCTTCTAAGGTTTACCAAAGAAGGCCTCCTCTCAAGTCTCTCGTTGCTAAAACCCTTTTCTTTAATACCCTCCCTCTTGTTCCAATGGCTCTCCTTTGGGAAAGGGACCTCTACAAACCCCTTAACATGACTAATATCCAAGGTTACCCTAACAAAATTCCAACAGAAGTCAAAAAGTGGTTGCCAATGTTCCCAAGAAACAATGCGATAACTGTCGAAGACCACATTTATGTCATGGGATGGGATATGGACAATGCAGGTATTGATCATGAAGATGTGGCCATGAGACTATTCGATTCATCATTGACTGAAGAATCCCTTGATTGGTTCATAGGACTCCTTGATAATCATATAATGACCTATGACTCTTTTTCCACCTTATTCAAAAGAATATGGTAGAGAAAAGAATATGGTGGAACACTTGGGACTCAGTTCAATAAAATAAAGAAAAAGGAGAATGAAATAGTGAGGTAATTCATTTCCATATTTGACAGGTTGTACAGTCGAATTCCAATAGATTACCATCCTACAACATCATCAGTTCATCTCCTTTACATGAATTCCTTTGAAGGATAGTTTCGATACATTCTTAAATATAAAAATCCCATGTCATTAGTAGAGGCTAAAGAGTTCAGTATTGACATTGAGGAAAATATCATTGATTCAAAAATAGAACCTTTTTAGTACCCTTGTAGCAAGACAGAATCAAGGACTAAGGATTCAAATGACAATGTTCTTGATCTGATTGCTCTCTTGACTCAAGTTATAGACCAAATGAATACTCAGTTTGATCAAGTGAAAAAATAGTTGATGAAACATATGACTACAATGGAAACAAGTCAACCTACTCCCATACCTTAGTTTTCCAAAAAATAGAGAGATGCCATCGGTTGGAAACCAAGACTTCAACAAGAGGAAAAGGCTCGATATACTTTGAAACCTGTTGGGAAAATTGATATAGAAGATTGGTATCTCCCATGCCAATATCCCCACAGGAAAGATGATTGTCCTCGACAAGACAAACTTCATGATTTTCAATCTCAACGATGAACAATTTACTCAAGAAGAGATCATTGATGCCAAAATAATAGAGGAAAGAGAGGGGAGACTTCGAGCCTTAAGTAAATTCACAGATGATCAGAAGAAGGAACTAAGGAGGAGGGAAATTCTAGCCTACAGAAGAAAAAATGCTTCACCCCCTCCATCACAACCTGATAGTCCTCTTCCATCCAAAAATATAGTGGCTCCACCACCTCCACCTCAAGTATGTAAGTTTCTTCCTAAGAAAACTCCTACAGATGACATCCAGTTGAATATAGATGTTGAAAACATGTTTGGAAAACTAAATATGATGGTCCCAGTGATAGAGATGTGTAAGATCCATTACGTAAAAAGAGAAATTTTGAAAATATTATAGGTGACAACTGAGAAACATGATCTTCCCATCATGTTAAACCCAATATATCTCGATCGGCCAAGGGACAGTAAAACTCCTTTATATATTTCATTAGGCATGAATAAACTTCATTTGAAAAACTACATGTCTGATTCAAGGGCCTCGAAAAATTCCATATCATTGAAGGTAATGAAACGAAATGGTTTGAAGACAACCCAACCTTATGGAAATGTATGTTGTATTGATTCCAAAAATGTCAAAGTCCTCGGGGTATGTGAGGATGTTGAGGTTTTCCTGATTGATTTTCCACATATCAGCATTCTCACGGAAATAGTAGTGATCGACTATAATATCCCCCAAAATAATTAATTATTAAAGTTTGCATGCACTTAGGAATTTATTTCCGTTTTTGGAAAATTATTGCCATTTATGGCAATTCTGAATTTGGAATTTGATTCATTGTAATTAATTATTGTGACTGTTGGGAAATTATTTGATTTCCCAACCAACTCTTTGACTTTGACACTTGTAAAAGACAAATATTTTTATATTAATTTTTGAAGGAAAAATGGAACAACCATGTTGAAATCAGTTGACCATGATTCCATGACTGGGGAACAGACTTGAACTACCTCAGGGATGCATTTTACAAGTGGAAAATGAGGAATTTGTCCATGGGAAGCCCCTGAAAATGAGGGATTTGTAAAGCTGGGAAAATTTCCCAAAGGGGGAAAAAATACCTAGGCACAAGATGCCTTTTGGATATAGAGCATATGGGAGGAGGCAGGACGTTGCTTAGTATGTTGGAGAAAGGATATCACTTGTTTTTATGAGGATTGTTTTGAGTGTGAGGCAAGGGAATTTCTGATCTAAAAGAGGACTATTGCAAAAGAGGAGCATTGGAGTTCTCCCTTATAGATTCATGGTCAAGATAGGGGGTGAAAGGAACAAGTAGTTTGAATGTTTTGTTTTATGGTTGGGTGGAACTTGGTTGTTCCATTTGTTGTCCTAGCATTTTTTTCAGATATGTACATCTACTTATTTTCTTGTTGAATGGTTTTGTTGATTAATAGCTGGTAGAATGAAATGAATTGTAGAATAAGCATTTATAGTTTGATTTTATTCGTTGAGTAAAGTTAGGAAAGCTATTGTATGTGTTAGATGTTAATGAAGTTGATTTATGAAAGATATAGGTATTCAACTTAAGGAATGTTGTACTGTTGAAAATGCTAAATGAAGTTCTATATATATATATATATATATATATATATATATATATATTGATATTGTTGTAGGTTTAGATATGCAGAGATCCATAAACATCTAAGGATTCATACACAGAAATATTTTATAGATGTCTTGAATAACATGAGATTTCCATTAACTTCCATTCATCAATCTATATAAAAAGCATAGAGAATTTCATTCCTTTTACATTATAGAAAAACCCTTAAGAAAAAATTCAGGGGTATAGAAAATGCTACATGTTATAGCGGCGGTTCAACAGTTTTTATTTTTTACATAACACATGTTATCATAATGGTAAATTGTGAAATTTATACAATATATGGTTTCCCCTTTGTCTATTCCATTAAGGTATTTAAGATAGAAGAAACCATTTATCGATGGAACCCCAGTTCAAAGGGTTATCATAAGTTCCCTAAGGTGGACCCTATACCACTAAATAAAAAAGAACCTAAGAAGTAAAATCAGATCCCGAAGTCTGGAGCTGGAATACCTTTCGAGTGAGGCGACTGCGTGTATCCTTTCCTAAAAAATGATTAAGTTCTGCAAGAGGGAATTGAGTTATTAGTAAACAATGTTATGAAACAAATCGATGAAATTAAATATGGAAGATAAAGCAATGTTTAGGAAGAATCCACGAAATTTAACATTAAAGAGTCAACACCCTGTTAATACTTAGCTTGAGGGTGGCGTGGGGTGTCTTTCCCATCAGCGGTGCTGAGAAAACTGTCCATATCTCGAAGGGGAGGAGTGGACCTTGAAATGAATGATGGGTACCCTCGCAATGGAAATGGGGGTCCCATCATTAGTTTTGTAGCCGAACAAAATGAACTAAGTGCTAAGAATGCAGCAAGCATACAGAACATTATTAAACATGTAATATATTGCATAACCAGATCAATAAATATTACACAGTATAAAGTATGTCCCACAAAATTTCCCAATTCGGATTATAGATAGGGTTGCGAAATACTGATCCCATAAATTATCTAAACTTACAATTGATGATAAAGAAAATGCAGTCAAGAACAAAGTTCAGGATACTCAATTTGATTTTCCGTTATGCTAAAGAAGTAGAACATTTATAAAACATCTAAGATTTTGATAAAACATAAAGAGTTTCCATAGTAGAGTGCATGTCACATAGAGGCATTTATTTCCCTTTCTGATACGACTTTTACTATTCTATTTACACTAAATAAAAAGAAAATATACATGTTTTAAACAAAGAAGTACATAAATAGAGATATTAGAGTAATTATTTTAATTAAGTTTAGATTCTGAAATGTTTAGACACAGTGGAATAATATGGTTATCACAATACCTGTACAAGTATGAGTAAGGTATTTAGACTTAGAGTAATGAACCAGTTACAAAACTTTTGTAACATCCCGCTCTGGTGCACTGGGAAAACTTATTATTTGAGGACACTTGCTCACAATTGATCTGGACTTTTATGATGTTAGACCATTTATACTTGATTATGATGCGATTGACAAATGACATGATGTGTTACTATGTGATTTCGGCAGATGCTATTGACTTAGTTTTATTGAGTGTGCAGGGTTTTTGACCTTGAGGATGCAGAGGCATCGGTAGAATCCCCTTGGGCTCCGGACTGAGTCAGGGAGTGTGCTTTTGGGTTGATATGTTTACTATGATGTTTCATTTGATTTGATGATTTGATGTTGACATTTCTGACATGATTGTTGATGATGCAGGCTGACGATAGCTTGCCGACCAGACTCACATATGGAGTAAAGGGGCCACACACGATTTGCAGAGAGGTTGAGGGAGAGGGGTGGAAAACAGCCTTGCCACCGCTTGCTAGCACTCCCGTCGTGGCCCGAACTGTAGGTTAACTATTACCTAGTTCGAGAGGAACCACGATGCCATGAGGGAAGACTGCGACAGTCACTCACGATGATTCTAAGGGGCGCGCAATAAGGCGAGGGCCTTATTCCTTATAACCCTTAGTCTCCCACAAGTTCACCTGGTGGAGTATTGAATCCAGGGGTTATAGATGTCTACCAATCAGTCTAGTTGGCGAGTGGCACCCTTGGAGCACGTGGTGCATCCTGAAGGGCACGTCGCACAAAATAAACTCAGTTGGCGAGTGGCACCCTTGGA